>PVJN01024803.1:0-30717 GCA_004026805.1 Lasiurus borealis
CTCTGCAAGCAGAAAGCAAGACTAATTAGTATCTAATTGATATTTTTTCAACAGTGCAAAAGAATCTCTCTCAATACAAAGAAATTAATTTCATTATACACTACAGAGAACACTTAGTTATAATGGCAAATAAGGGAGTATTTGCTGGGTTTTCAAAATTATATATTTTAAGTAAGAAGCACCTGGTTGTCTGTACTAGATTTTAGTTCTTGAATAGGAAGTGATTAAAACCACTATTTTTTTTTGTTACACATTTAGGGGAAGGTTATTGTACAATCACTGAGACAGGCATTGCAGATACAAAATGAGTAAGACAAGATTGCTCTAAGAAACTCATAGTCTATCAGGAAAACAAACTCAGAAAAAATGATTTAAGTATATGTAATGATAGATTTATATCATGAAATCACAAGAAAGGGCAGACTAATTTAATTCAGTCTAAACTACTCAGGGACGGGTTTCTAGAGGAGATGACACAAGAGCCAAAGAGAGTGCGGCAAATTGGCTGCCAGTGGAAGAGATGATGGGGCAGAAAGATCCCACCAGAGAGGAGATCACAGGCGAAGGTGGCAGTGTGAGAACAGTCAGAGTTCTGTTGCTGAGCGTGTTTTATATTCATGGTATGCATTCAAGTCCCATAGTAATTTTTCAAACTGCCTTTAGCGCAGGAAATGTAAAAATTGCCCCCAGCATCATATAAAAGACGTTTATGTAAAATTAAAGAAACATAGTTTGCCTTTTTTTTAAGTTTTATTTTATTGCTTGAAGTATTGCAAAGAGTAGTACATATGTCTCCTTTTTTTTTCCCCTATTGACCTTTCCCCGGTCTCCCTTACCCACTAGTATCTTGTGTCTATTGGTTATGCTTATATGCATGTATACAAATCCTTTGGTTGATCTCTTACCTCCCCCTCCCCCCGCAAAAAAAAAAAAAAAACCTTCCCCAGCCAGTTTGCCTTTTTACAAATAGCATACATGGACTTCATTCTGTTTAGATAAGTTTGTATGCTCCCTGAAGGTCAAATGGCATACACTGCCCAATTTACTTGACACGACCTGCGTGCCTGTGGACTCAGAGGACGTTGTCAAAACCGAGTAAACAGTGAAGGACCGCGCTGATTCTGCAGATAGTGATCGCAGAAAACAGGAAATAAACATGGAGGGTGGCAGGCATTACAGATCTGAACAGGCATGAGAAAATTACCCGAAGTTATTAGATTTGAGATATTTCAAAATTGGAAGTCTACTCTGTTTCCTGAGCTGCATATTTATCCCAACAGAGCATACACAGTGGTACCTTGAGATACGAGTGCCCTAACATATGAGATTTTTGAGATATGAGCTGTAGAGCGAGCGATTTTTGCTTTAAAATACGAGCAACATTTGAGATAGAAGTAATCGCTCTGATCGGCCGGCTGCACATGACCCACCAGTTTACCGCGACTCAAGGTTATGGAACGAATTAAACTCGTATCTCGAGGTACCACTATAGTTTTGTTTTTTAAGTGATACATTATTTGTTTTCTAATTTTTTTTAATGGCGAATGAAAGAACAATTTAAATAAAAAAATTCATACAAAGGCCCCAAGGATATAGAAGCTCTCCAGTCAAAGACCACCAAGGGCACTCTCAGATTCATTGTTAGGCCTCTAGATTTCAGCAGTAAGGAAGTGTAAGAACCAGGGCTATCTTGGTAAGGGAGTTGTAAGGTTTTTGTTTGTTTGTTTTAAATAGGCATTTGAATTGGTCTGGGTGATTTTAAGGGGTTTGGGAAACCAAGGATACTTCTGGATTGAGTGCCAGCAGGGAGCAGGGGCAACTATATTTTTGGGTATCTTGTTACTTTTTATCTAAAAGACAAAAGAAGTCTGTCTAGTGTTGTTAGTGTAAAAGATGTAATCAGAAAATGAAAACTGCTTAGTTATTGTTTTGAATTTGTAGTCTTTGCATCAATCATATTTCAAAAATTATGACAAAGTGGTCACAGAGAGGTTTATGTAAACTCTGAGTATTATTTGTAATGACCTAGCTGCTCCCTGCCAGGGTTAAATCAACTCATGGTCTCTAGGGCTTAATTCAACACACTTTCAGAATTCTGTTTATGAGAAGTTGTACTAGAATAAGTATGTCATGTCTTTTTGACTACCTGGTATGTTGTTTAATCATCCTATGTGATAATGCCTGCACATAAAACATATGTATATGTAAGAAATAGTTGCAGACAATATTTTAAACTCAGAAATGAACATTAATGATTATTTAAAAAATTTACTATCTCCTTATCAAAAATAAGGAACTTTAAAAAAGTCCCAAAGAAAGTAACATTAACTTTTCAGCATTATATTAAACATTTTCTCTTTTTACATTTGTAAGATTTTAAGTCTAGTTGCCGGGGTGTTATCCAGCCTCTAGAAGGGTTCAGGAATCTGGAGAAGGCACTGTGTGTATATTAATAAAGAGACTAGAAACATATAGGTAGATAGATAGATAGATAGAGATATAGATAGATAGATAGATATATCTATATAGATATATAGGTATATAGATATATAGATATATAGATATATAGATATATAGATATATAGATATATAGATATATAGATATATAGATATATAGATATATAGATACATAGATATATAGATAGATAGATATATAGATAGATATATAGATATATAGATATATAGATACATAGATACATAGATATATAGATATATAGATAGATATATAGATATATAGATATAGATACACACACACACACACACACACACACAGGGAATATACTAATTAGCCGATGTCACCATCCCTCAGGAGGAGGCTGCATCACAACTGCTCAGGAGGAGCTGCATGTGCAGGTGGGCAGCAGGGGACTGTGTGCTAACCCCAGCCCCTAGCAGCTGTGGAGGGGTTGGGACTAGGTACAGGCCCAAGTGGAGACACAACCCATGGAGAGGTTGGGGCTGGGGGCAGGCCAGAGCGGAGACACAACACGCAGGAGCGCCTGCCCCCACCCCAGCGGACACAACACCGTGGCAGGGGCGTGCTCCAAGCGACCTTTGAGCCACTTGGAGCACACCCCCACCCCAGCCGACAATGGGGCAGCCAGCGTATGGAGGTCACGCATGGATCCCTCACACAGCAGGAGGCGGTGCGTCTCCTCGAGGTATTTCAATCACGTGCTGGGCCTCTAGTGTAATATAAATTTGTAATCCATGGGGGAGCTTATCTGTAGTAGATATATTCCATCTCTGGACCCAGGACTCTTTTATTCACACATTGTTGCCCTATAGCAAAGTAGACATACATATCAAAGGTAAGATTTAGTATACAGTAGGCATTGTCAGGGTAGGGGAAACGCCCTCTGCTCTTCTGCTGTTTGGCCAGCAGGAGGCAATAACATGTTAAATTGAAACACCCTCAACTGTCTGGTAACAGGCAATCATATATGCAAATCTTCAGGTTTGGGGGAATGCTTTTGATCATTCCAGAAGGCAATAACATGTATTCAGCCCTGCTGAATATAGAAGGCCATTAACCTTTGGATGAACTTCTTGCATTTATTATGACATGTTGGAATGAGCCTCCAGCATCTAGTCTTATAATACTTTCATATATATCATATATATGTGTGTGTAAATTATATCGTACTTGTTACACAAATTATTGTCATGCAAAATAGTGAAATGGAGCCAGGCTGGTGTAGATCAGTGGCTGAGTGTCAATCTTTGAAGCAGGAGGTTACACTTCAATTCCTGGTTAGGACATATGCCCAGATTGCCTTTTTGCCACAGTAGGAACATACATCTACTGAGGGAAATTATGGATTGCATTGTGCCTCCTCTGTTGGGTTTCTCTTTAGATACACTCTCTGAATTTACAAGTGGCCCATATCCTTGTACCTAAACTCTCAGCAAATACGTGAATATAAACTTCTCACTTCTTTCCTACTTGGGGCCTGTTTGATAAGTTACCCAATATTTGCTAGAGTGCGGACTTAGTAATATTATAAAGTACTAGAGGCCTGTTGCAGGAAGATTCCAGCAAGAATGGGGCTTCCTCAGGCCTATTCCTGCAAGAATGGGGTTTCCTGGAGACCGAGTGAAGCAGAGAAG
Source organism: Lasiurus borealis (assembly GCA_004026805.1). NCBI lineage: Eukaryota > Metazoa > Chordata > Mammalia > Chiroptera > Vespertilionidae > Lasiurus > Lasiurus borealis. The sequence goes on from PVJN01024803.1 coordinate 4,111, forward strand.
GGAGCAAAGCCCACAGAGGCCCCTGGCCCAGCTGTCAGGCCCAGACACTTCCAGAGGATGGGGAGCAGTGAGACTGGATCTACTCTGGAGTGGGCAGATCCTGCCTCTCCACTTAGTGACCCCTTGCAGGGCCTACAGGCCCAAACACTACAGCAACATCGAGAGGCTGGATCCACTCAGCCCCCAAGGCCCCTGGCCAGGCCCACAGGCCAAACACTTCAGAGGCTGCATAGCAGCAAGGCTGGATCCGCTGTGGAAATGGGAAGATCCTGCCTCTCCACTTGGTCCCCAGGACCCCTGGCCAGGTCGACAGGCCCAAACACTCCAGCGGCATGGCTTAAGGGACTGGGTGCCGCCATCTTGTGGCTATAGATGCCACCATCTTTGTGACAGAGTGATGGTTAATTGGCATACAGTGGTACCTCGAGATACGAGTTTAATTCGTTCTGTAACCTTGAGGCGAGGGAAACTATGAGATTCTTGAGTCGTGGTAAACTGGTGGGTCGTGTGCAGCTGGCTGATCCGCTTGATTACTCCTATCTCAACTGTTGCTCGTATTTCAAAGCAAAAATCACTCACTCTACGGCTCGTATCTCAAAAATCTCGTATGTTAGGGCACTCGTATCTTGAGGTACCACTGTATTACTCTTTTATTAGATAGGATTGTTTTACAATAAATTAACAAAAAAATTTTAAGAAGGAAGTCTGATCATATATATTAGTTTTAGGGTAGGATAAACCATCATCTTAGACATACTCTAAAATTTAGTATCTTAAAGAAGAAGAAGTTTGTTTCTGAACTGCAGGTATATGGTCTGTAGAACACTTTTCTGCTCAGTAGTCATTAAGAAGCTATGGCCAAAGGAGATATTAAATTTAGTAAATGTTTCCAGAGTCACCTTTGATATTACCTTGCTATTCACTTAAGATGGAAAAAATATATGAAAGATTATCTTCTGAAAAAATATTCAGCCACAGAAATATATGTGTATTATGCTAGATAGTGTATTGTAATTTTTATAAGAAGAAATTGGAGCCAAGTACTTGTTGATTTGGCTTGTAATAATGATGATTCATTAATTGAATATAGCTCTTATATTAATGAATTATTATAAAGTCATTTATAATTACCATTAAGAATTTTTGAAAACATGGTGTGCTGCCATGTATTTATATATTCTTATTTTTAAAATAATCAGGGTGTTTTTTTTGTAAAGGTAGAAAAGAAACTATATAAACTGTTAGTGATCTCTGTGTGTGGGGTTTTATATTTCTTTTAATACTTCTGTCTTTCTAAAATGTTATACAATTACATTGTATAATTTTTATAATCAAAATAAAAGGGCAACATTATTTAAATATTGTGTAAGTATTTCATTTGAACTACTTTAAATACAAAGAGGTAGAAAATTATTCTTACAATAAAAATATATTTTCCACATTCTCATTTGTTGGAAAAAGGGAACATATTTTCCTCCCACATGTGTGAAAAAAATAACCTTGGGAAAGAGGCAAAACATGCGACACTTTAGTGCAAACCGAGACTTTTTCAGAATCATGTCAGGTTCTGAAACAGAAGTTTATAATAGAAACTGTTTAGTAACATTAATCATAGCATTTGGTACAGTCTTGCTTATAATGTCTAAACATTTATTTAAAACTATGGTAAGGTTATAAAAGTACCTACATACAGAATGTTTATTGAATTTTATATTAAAATACCAAAACATTTTAGTTTTTTTTTAAAGTAAAATTATTGAGATTTTAATGATGTTTATATGTCAATAGTTATATTAAAGCTAAACATCAAGTAAAATAATCCATCTTGATAATAAATATATAGAGAAATCTTAAAAGTTGTGACATTTAAATTTCTTTTTTTTGTTGTTTGTTTATTCTTGTGGAGCCTACATCCCTCTTAAACTCAATAGCCATGGTTGGCAAACTGTGGCTCGTGAGCCACATGCTGCTCTTTGGCCACTTAAGTGTGGCTCTTTTACAAAATACCACGGCCTGGGCGAGTCTATTTTGAAGAAGTGGCATTAGAAGAAGTTTAAGTTTAAAAAATTTGGCTCTCAAAAGAAATTTCATTCGTTGTACTGTTGATATTTGACTCTGTTGACTGAATTTTCTGACTACTGCTCTAAAGGATTAAGATGTTCTGCACTAAGACGAAACTCCAAAGTTGTTTTTTTCCCTTTAGATTTTATATCAGAATTTCCTTTTTTAAAAATATTTCTTTATTGATTTCAGAGAACAAATGAGAGACGTAGAGAGATAAAAACATCAATTATGAGAGAGAATCATGCTTGGATAGGCTGCCTCCTGTAGCCCCCACTGGGGATCCAGCCTGCAACCAAGAATTGAAAGTTTACCTGCTGGTTCACAGGTCGACACTCACTAGTCAGGCTATTTCAGAATTTCTTAAATAGCTGATTTAAATTATTTTTTTCTTCTGCAAAGCTTGAGAAATATTAAAAGTGAAAAGAAAAATAATTAAATGTCTATGTATACACATATATGTTTACATATCTATACTAATAAAAAGGTAATATGCTAATTAGACAGGACATCTTCCAGACGTCCTACTGGATAAAGCCTTAGAGGCTGCAAGGGCGGGAGAGGGCCTGGAATCCACGGCGTGCCAGAGGTCCCACCTCTGTACATGAGCTGCAGAGGAAATGCCTTTTCTGACAACTCATTGGCTAAACTCTCGGTATGCCACTCGCAGAGTTCTTGGTAACTTGGGTAATAAGAATCCAAGAAGGTCACTTAGGGTTTTTCCATCTCATTTTGGAGGAAAAAAAACTGCTGGAGGGGCTGAGAAATGTCATATTCTGCCCTAGCCAGTTTGGCTCAGTGGATAGAGCCTCAGCCTGCAGACCACAGATCCTGCTTCAATTCCAGTCAAGGGCACGTACCTGCAGGCTCCTCCCTGGCCTGGACCCAGGTCAGGGCTCATGCAAGAGGCAACCAATAGAGGTGTCCCTCTCATATTGATGTTCCTCTCTGTCTTTCCATCTCTCTTCCACACTCTCTAAAAATCAATGGAAAAATATCCTCAGGTGAGGATAAAAGAGAAAAGAAAGAAAAAAAAGAAAGAAAGAAGGAAGGAAGAAAAGGAAGAAAGTGAGGGAGGGATGGAGGAAGGGAGGGAGAGAGGAAAAAAGAAACGTCATAACCTATGAAAGAGACATCTTGAAAATGCCTAAAAAAAGTTGTCTTTTTTTTTCTTTTTCTTTTTTTTGGTGAAGGGATTGGAGTCCCTGTTGATGAAAACACTACAGCATCTTAGAGGGCTGAGCAGCCACGGCAGCCAGCAGTGGCCGCAGCAGCAGGGTGATAGGATTTGGCGCCTTCCCCTGATCTGTTTGGTCCTCTCTTCAGAGGGAGGCCAGACTGCAGCTTCAATAGGACATCCCTTGAGGACTCCCAGACTGTGAGAGGGGGCAGGCCAGTCTGAGGGACACCCCATCCAGTACACAGATTTTCCTGCACTGGCCCTCTAGTCTATACTAATAAAAGACTAATATGCTAATTAGACCAGGTTGATTGGACATCTTCTATTCATCCAGTTCATTTTCCAGACAAAGCCACAGTGGTGGAGAATGAGATAGAGGTGGTTAGGGGCTATCAGGCTGGCAGAGAAGCAGTTAGGGGCAATCAAGCTGGCAGGGGAGGGCAGTCAGGGGGCGATCAGGATGGCAGGGGATGGTGGTTAGGGGTGATTAGGCCAGCAGGGAAGGGTGGTTAGGGGTGATCAGGCTGGCAGGGGAATGCAGTTAGGGGCCATCAGGCTGGCAAAGGAAGGCAGTTAGGGGTGATCAGGTTGGCAGGCCGAGGGGTTAGGGGCAATCAGGCAGGCAGGCAGAGTGATTGGGGGCTATCAGGCAGACAGGCAGGTGAATGGTTAGGAGCCAGCAGTCCTGGATTGTGAGAGTGATGTCCGACTGCCAGTTTAGGCCCCATCCCACAGATTGGAGAAGGTGCAGGCTGGGCTGAAGGACCCACCTCCCATGCACAAATTTCATGCACCAGTCCTCTAATTGTATACATATGCATGGAAATTATTGACAACTGTTGTATCACTGAACCTGCCAAACCCTTCTGATTGTCACATTGGTGACATTGCCTGACACAGTGAGCATAAACTTATTTCCTTCTCAGTTAACTGCTGCCACATAGCTCTGTCACTCCTGAATGCCATTATCAGAAATGAAATTAGGAAACTCATTTAAATAGCAGTCTCTTCCAATTTATTTTCAGCTCTGAGAAAATGCATTACTATATATAATACATTGATAAGGATTTTACAAATGTAGTACCATTACCACACCTAAAAGTTTTAAAATAATCCATTCATATTATATAAAAACAATCCATGTTTATTTTTCCCATAATATAAAGTATATTTCTGCAGTTGTTTTATAGTTGTTGTTTTTTTTAACCAAAACCCAAATATGGTCCATTTTTAAATATATTAAACATCTTCCTCAAGTTTTTATTTTCATGACTATTATTTACTTATTCATTAAATACGCTCAATTGTACTATAGAATTTCCCACTTTCTAGATTTAGATTATTTTATCTCTATGGTGTCATTAAAATATATTTCTCTATTGTGTGAGTTTTCTGTGAATGGCAATTTAAATTTCAAGACTTGATAAATTCCTGTGAGGTTGTTTTGAGTTACTCATAAAGGGAAAGAAAAGAGTATGGAGTTAACTACCTTCGAATTATTCTTTGAAAATTATCATATGGAACATGGCTTGGTGGTAAGAGACACTAAAAATATATTTATTTCTGATTTATTTAACCAAGGATGCAGTAATTGACTGCACAGTACACAAGTAAATGAATATAAATTTATGTGGCTTTCCTTTTTTTTTCTCTCTCACAGAACATCTACATGCAGATTATGTCTCTTAGAGTTGAAAACATGGTCACATTATTGTATTTCAGCAAACTTTTTGTTTTCCAGGTTGCAGCATCTTCCTAAGACATTTACATTATTAATCTCTGCACTTCTCTTTAAAAAAATTACTTATGAATATTGTTGTCCCCTGTTAAATAAAGCAACACAGCCTCAGCTGTTCTCAGGATCACTTCTCAGGTGGCCCTGAACAATTTCCACCTTCCCAGGATCCCAGACAGCTCATCACTACATGGAATGTCTTTAAAGACATGAGAAATGTGCTAACATTAGGCACATCCAGGATGAATATAGTTGCACATGTTTTTAATTTATGTCCATGTATGGAATTGAGTCCATAATGGATTAGCAATTCATGTACATAATACATTCAGATGAAAATGTTTCTATTAGAGACAGAAGATCAATTCAACGCCTGAAGAATAAAATCCCAAGATAATAGGCCTGACAAAAATAAAACAGTGATGTTAGCTGTGCTCACAACACTTTTCAGAACCGCTGATTCTTGTCTGTACTACACAGTTATTAGGTGAGAAGAGAGTATTCTATTTATCTCACTAAAACTTTTGGGTGAAACTTGATTTTCATTAAACTCTGACAATAGGTCTATGAATAAAATCTGGTAGGTATTAATATTTTAGTATATGGCTTATATCTAAATATAGAAAAGACTGAAGTCACCAAATATTTAACATATACATTGCATGGAATCATAAACAACACATTTATACAGACAATGTCCTACTTAATGCTACAGATTACTGGTAGCGCCTGGTCACCTATAAACTATATTGTCTAATGAATATTTTCTAAAAATAAATATATCATTTTATTGGTGAAAATTCTACTTTTAGTATGCCTTATAAAATATAGAATCATTAAGCATAACTTTTTCCATGATTATATATTTTTATAATTAATTTAGCCTATCAACCTAATTACAGGTATTTGGTTGGGGGAGGAAAAGAGGAAAAGGAGTCCAACAATTCGCATGTGAGCAACAGCATTACTATTTGGTAAAATAAAATAAAAAAGATATATTTTTCTATTTTTACCTGGTAAAGCACAATTGTTCATTTTCCTGGCAGTTTGTTTTTTTTTATTTTTTATTTTTTTTAGCTCATCTGGTATTTTGCCTGCATTCTCTCCTATAGTTATAAAAGCAATTCTACATTATTTTGAGAAAGCATGTCAGTCCCATTCTCACTATTTGTAATTGGACGAAGCGGACCTCCTAATTATCCCCAAATGTAAGAGTGGATGTTACACTAGCCTCGTCCAGTAGGGTGTCAGATCTCCGTGAAAAATGACTGAGAAAAGAAAGATGTGGCAGAACAAATTCTGTTTCATTCCTTTCTTTCTGACACACAGGGAAATATATTTCCCAGGCTTCCCTTTATTGAGGTCCATCCAGGTGATTGAAACCTTGGCAGGGCACTTCATAGAACTTTCCCTGTGTTTCCTGTCTCTCCCTGCTCTGAAGGCATTTAAGAGATTGTGTTAAGGATGACATGACTGCAGCATGGAAGAGAACTCCTTGACCTGCATCAGTCCTGGCTTGAGAACCAAATAAAACATTCTAGCATTACTGTACTATCAGCTGGTGGTGCGTTTATAAGTGGCAAGCCTCAAGTGCTCTAATAACAAAGATGGGTATGCAACCCGAGGTCAATGAGAGCTCTTGCCTAGTCTAAATTTGTTGCCGGAGCTGTTATAATCAATCTGTTTCTATTGATGTGACCAAAATAATAGAATGTAAACTTAGTGCTGCTGGAAGTCATCTTACATGGTGGGGAAATACAGCTGAATTTAGAGCTGAGATAGAGAGACAAGGGCATGGTTTTTTTTTTTTCAGACCTTCTGAATATTCATCTATAGCTATCCTGGAACATTTCAACGAGTTAAGTCAATAAATTCTACTCTTTAAGTTAATATGCATTTTCTTTCATTTGAATTTTGAAAAGCTGAGATTGATAATGGCCATAGAATTTCCAGTAGATTTTCTACAAACTTGCTGCACCTATATTTTAGCCTTTGAACATGAGGACTCCCATTTGATTTATTTACTCTATGAATACAGAAGTACCAGTGACTAGAAAGCATCTCTTAAATCTTCCCTATTTAATGCTCTACCAGAGTCAGCATGACTCTCATCCTGAAATGGTCCTGTGTGTTGCTTCTCAGAACAATTCCGTTGAAATTAACCTCTGGATCCTTTTTCTTTTTCTCATCACATTTGTGATAAAATACACACACACACACACACACACTTATATTACCATTTTACAAAGTATAATTTAAAATGAAAGTTAAGTCCTGTTTTCCTAGATAATCATAATGTTCATGTTGAACCAATCTTTTCTTTTCTTTTTTTTTGAATCGGATTTTTAGCTAGGAAAATACCTTAATCCCATCACACACTTGCTGAGCTCTAGAAAATATCTGCTCTTTAAAAATCAATTTTACAAACTTAATTTTTCTTGTTTTCCCAATTTTATTAGACTAAATCTTATAAGCTTTGGGTTGAAATTAAACTACAAAAACTTCCTGAATCTTATTTTTATTGATTTTTCCAGATACTGTTGTAAAAAATGGCTGTTACATAGACATCACAAAAACATTTTGTCCTATATATGAAGACTTGAAAGATTACTTATATTTAGGATTATTTATGTGAATTTGAATCACCTATATCTCAGTTCAATTTATTGGGCTTTATTTAAGACAATTACTCTGTGTGTAAGGTCAGAAATCAGTTGGTTCCAATATTATGGCATATTTGTTCTACTCTTCTTACTCAGGTTTCCCAACATTACTTATGTACAGAGATGCAACATAAAATGTAAAATAAAAATAATGTTTTCTAGAATAAAACATAGTTTATTTTAAATACATCAAAACTATGCGCTGATCTTCTGCAGCTATAACTTTATTACCAATAACAGTTTCAACTTTTTTCTCGAATCATACATTTTCCAGACCTGTCATAATAATAGTACTAATTATGTTATTGGTTAATTTAATAATTATATATAGCTATTGGATTTACTGTAATCTGTCTATCTCACTCAAGAAATGTTACCTGCAGTCTGAACTCAACAATATTGAAATATTTCACTCATATAAACTAAGAGAAGATCCACTATTTCTTATCCTCATGACTGAATACTAGCAATTAAATATTGTAAATAAGCTCAATTAACCATTTTAGGCAAAGGAGCCATAATGCAAACAAACTAAAATTCTAAGCCTCTTTTTTTTTTTATCTAGACTTCTTACTTTCCAAAAATTATTAAAATGTTTTTTCTGTCAAATGCTGTCCTGTAGATGCTGGCAAAGAGGTAGTCCAATACCATCATATAAATGAGTCAACATTAGTTAACCTAAACAACTTGGAGATATCGACCAATGTTATAAAGTCAATTTTTTCCTCTCTGCATGTAAATCATTGAATAAAATAGTGCACAGAGAGAAATAAGTGGGGAGCTCTCTTATATAATGATGGCATTTAAAAAACTGGTCCATTATTCAACAGGTTTTCAACTAGCACACCTTCCACATACGCATCATCTGGTGTACATCACCACCTCTGATATGCAAGGTTCTTAAAAACACTGTGCAGACCCTGCCTGGGAAACTCAGTTGGTTAGAGCATCATCCTGATACACCAAAGTTGTGGGTTCGATCCCTGATCAGGGCACATACAAGTATCTACCAATGAATGGATAGCTAACTGGAACAACACATCAATGTTTCTCTTTCTGTGTCTTTCTCTCTCTCTTTCACAAAAAAAAACTTAAATACAAAAAATGCAATGTGCAATCTAGTTATTCAGAGTAAATACACACTATGCCTCGATTGTAAGTAAATCTACTTGAACAGGATGAATTCACTGTGACTAATGCAAGTACGAGGTTTCATCCTAGATGTCTTCATTGGGAGATCACACTGCGTGGGGCTTAGAGAAAGCCAAAAACCACTTAAGAGCTAATTAATATCCAGCCGCTACACCACATGGTGGAGAAGCTCAGTGACTCCAAAGCTTCCCACCATTTTCACGTGGGATGTGTGACTTTTCTTTAGATTAAGTAAAATAGGGTTACAAATAAAAAATGTTCAAGGAAGCTATACTTTCTAATTTTTTGTTAAGGGCAACAAAAATCTAGGTATTAAAATATATGAGATTCCCTAAACTGAAAATGCTCCCATATCAGTTTTAAAACAATTCGCCATCTAAACAAAATACATTAAACAAGACTTCTCTAGCACATGAGAGGCCAGAGTGTGATTTTAAGAGCCCAAGGTTCTGGAATAATGGAGCGGAGGTAAGAAGAAATAAACAGCAGGGTGAAAACACACTCCCGACAATCAGCATGTTTTGGGACAAGGAGACATAATGTTTCCCTCAGACTGATACACTTTTGACAGGCTTCTTCCTGACCCCAGACTCTAACCTCTTTTCTTGGAGCATCTACTCTAGAAAACTTGTAAACTCTTTTTCTCTGTGCCTTCAGATGCAAATCTTCAGGAAGGCCTCTTGCCAGTTTTACAACCAGAAATGTTTTGCTCAAAGACCTGGTACTTACCCCTCTAAAATGCACCATATTTTCCAGCATATAAAACGACTTTTTAACCCAGGAAAATCTTCTCAAATGTCAGGGGCCGTCTTACACACCGGGTGTTATCTTATAGGGCGAGTATATCCCAAACTCTATATTTTAACTGGGAAAGTTGAGGGTTGTTTTATACACCCAGTTGTCTTATATGCGGGAATATATGGTAATTATAGGAAAATAATGCCCCTTCCTGCCTGTTTCTGTAAGAAGGTAGATTAACTGTGATGGGCACCCATTAGCAAAAACAAAGGCCTAATTAAAGAGAAAAAAAATTGTGAACTCAGGAGTAACTAAATATGATTGAGCTATCCCATAGACCCATCTTCCCTCTAAAGTCCTCTATTCCTTTCCTACTAGCTTACAACTAGCTCCTTAAGAACTCTTCTGTCCAAGCAGAGCTCAGAGTTCCTGTCCCCTCTCCCCAGTTGTGATAGTCTTGAAAAAAGTCTCCCTTTATTACTCTGGGTTCCGTTTTTTTTGCAGACAGTAGGTTTCAACATTTCAGATTTAATTTAGAGAAATGGAGGAATGTGATTAATTATACTCCAGGCATAGCAGACTCATTTGTTGAGGTTATACACGGCAATTACTTGTGTACTAGCGGGTCTTATTCTTTGGACCAGTTTCCCGGCAGGAATGGTCTAGCACTCTGCCAAATCTCTTATTACTGGGAGGACAGTACACTGATAATCGGTACTCCCCATATGTGTTTTGAATGAAATGAATGTGATAAAAAATAAATAGCCCTCTCCAAGCCCCCACACTAATTATTCTATAAAACTAAAATGGCATAAAATAACTTAAAAATGAGAATAGTTAGAAGTAGTATATTCTTGAGGAAAATGCATCCATTTTAGTAAGCTGGATTTTATCTTGAATACAACTGTTATCAGTAACAGTATCACAGGCAAAATATTTGTTCTTTTCTACTACAGTATGTTGGTGTGTAAAATAGGAAAACCATATCAATATTGCTACCAGATACTCTATGGAAGGCTCTAAATATTTAGTAGTTTTATTTTTTAAAATATTGAATAGATATATGAAGAGCTTGTAATCATTTGAGAATCATCTGCTTCTAATCTTCTCAGGTCTTTTGTTTTGTTGTTGGAAGAAGTGTCATATTTTTCCCCTACTGTGTGGATTCTTATTCATACTTGAAAATTTATTTCAAGGATGATATTAACTATCAGATCTCTCCTAAGCCAATAAATGAGGTCAATCACTTTCTCAGTTCTTTTAATATATTTTACATACTTCTTAAATAAAACACATTTCATTGCACCGCACTTGATATTTGATTAAACTGAGACCTTCTTGATATAGGAAACAACTCATTTTCATTGTTGTTTCTTTTTTTAATATATTTTATTGATTTTCTATAGAGAGGAAAGGAGAGGGATAGAGAGTTAGAAACATCGATGAGAGAGAGACATCCATCAGCTGCCTCTTGCATGCCCCTTACTGGGGATGTGCCCGCAACCAAGGTACATACCCTTGACCAGAATCAAACCTGGGACCTTTTAGTCCACAGGCTGACACTCTATCCACTGAACCACACCGGTTTTGGCTCATTGTTGTTTCTTGAAGGTCTATCATGTATGGCCTGCCCATAATACACACTCACTATTCAGTTGTTGATTGAGTGATTGAGGCAGAGGCCATTATTTTCAGTTTTTGTTACAAGTGAATAAAACCATAAGGACTCAAGAAAAATCTCAAAATTGAAAGCAAAATAGTCTTAGTTCCCTTCAAAAAATAACATTATTGGCAAAGATTAATGGGTTTGTTTGATTGGAAATCACAAGAATATATCAAAAACTCTTCATTACTATCACTCGAACTTATTTTTATTTATTACTAATGGGACTCACAGATGCAAAAGAAATAATGCACACACATACATACACACAGGCACATACTTTTACTTGTGCCATTGTTCGACAAAATAAATCCTTCAAATGTAAAATTGTAAAATGTGTCAAGAATATTATAAAGATTTCTATTTGTTTGCTTCCACAACGATAGAATGCTTTATGGTTTAGAACAGGCACCAAAATGAACAGCTTTTAAAAATGCTAGCATTTAATGTGTTATTTCTCTGTGCTAGGCACTAACCATATTTTTTCACTTCATTTAATCTGCACATTTAATTCAGTAGCAATTCCAATTGAGTTTCCATTTTTCTTGAAAAGAAACTTATGATTAGATAATAACTTTGCCTAAAGTCCCTCAGCTAATATGAGGTGAACTCCAAATTTGGGCTTAAGGATCTATGAATACAATGAAATATCCTACATGGAAAGAAACCTGTATGGACTCTTCAAACCTTTGCCTTTTATAATAAAGGACCTCATTGAAAGCTTGAATACATTTGCATTGTGTAGTAATCTTGGCATTAGCAGAGTGGAGGGAGGAAATGCTCGCACCTGGAATAAAAATGTTATACTAAACAATGACTCCGATGTAAAAATATGTCCCACTATTCTATGTCCCAGGGGAAGCCAAACCTAGGAATAATTTAGATTGAACAAGAGAGAGAATAACAACTTTTTAAGAAAATAACAAAGAATTGAGATTTTTTTTATGCAAAGATTTTGTAGATATGTTAGCATAGATAACAAACAATTGTTTTTGAGCAAACTGCTTCATTTTTACAGCTAATAGAGAACGTCGTGTGGATTCATTACTTTATAAAGAAGAAAAAGTGAGTGAGATAGAGAGAGATTAAGAAGAGCAATTTTATGATACCCATTATGTGCAACCAAGTTAATGATGAAGCTTCATTTTCTTTAATTCTCTAAAAGAATTAGAAGCATAGACATATAAATCACACCTTCTTAATTAGAACAAATTAATTACTAAAAATGATGAAAACTATTTGCAATAGTTTTATTTTCTCTAAAATTACATATTGGTTTCTATATGCATTTCTAGCTTGAAGTACAATTTCTGTTTATTAACATTTGTTGCCAAGTATTATAGATCATCTATTACTCTGGGTTATTAAATTTCTGAAGCATACACTACAGCAAACTTAATAGATTTTATGCAAATTGTTATATAACAAACAAGAGCAGATGGTACTCATCATATCAGAATCTTTCTCTAACTGTTCCATATTTTTGTTAACATTAAATAAAACATAAAGGTAACTTATTTTATTTTATTTTTATTTTTATTTTTATTATCTTGGTCCTCACCTGAGGATATTTCTCCATTGATTTTTAGAGACAGGGAAGACAGAGACAGAGAGGGAGACACATCGATGTGAGAGATACATGTCAATTGGTTGCTTCCCATAGTGCCCTGACCAGTGCCAGGGACCAAGCCCGCAACCAGGGTACATGTCCTTGAATGGAATCCAATCTGGGACCCTTCAGTCCACAGACTGATTCTCTATCCACCGGACCAAACCAGTGAAGACATAACCTATTTCCATTCATTTCCTCTAACCAGTTAGAGCCATTTTCCTAATCCTTTGCACTATGTTAGGATAAAGCTAGTTTTAACATTCTTTTAATATTTAGTACGTTACTATTTTTGACTTGTTACTAAGATCTATGAAACTATGTATACATAGCAAAATTTTCATTGTAAAATAGTCTCCAAATAAATACAGGACAAAATTTAGCTTGAAATAGCTCAACAATTAAAGTTCAAACACTATGAAAATATTAATTTAGTAGTGTTACATTTAGATTTATTAATATATAAAATAGGCTGATAAGCACATGCTTATAATCCACATAATTTCAATTATGTTATCTCTCTATATTCAAAAATACAATATAGAGATCACTGCCTCAAGAACAATATATGTAGGCAATAAATTTGAATTCAACATACACTTTCTTCAATTCTATGATTTTGCAAATTTATTTATAAAGACAATCTGAACATTGCATTTCATAACTTCACTGAACTTTTATAAAATGGCTTTTAGAATTATAATAGTACAAATAAAATAATGATTTGGTGAGAAACTCACTCATACTTTTATTTGAATTTAGGATATTATATAGAACAAATGTTCTTTTTTAGAATGGGCAAGGAAATCAGACACAAATTGTGATATTTAAAGTAAGTTCGAGGAAGGTCACTTTATCAGTTCATTGGCTTCTTCAAAGGAAGCCTATAAAAGGAAGATGTATATGTCAAGCTTAACAAACACAGTGATTGTGCTCTTGGCATAATGAAGAGTTTAACTTGAGATGTAACAGAGCAAAACAAGGACAGAAAATACTTACATTTACAGAATACAAAAGAGACCAAAGAACCCTATCATTTTATATTTCAGTGGAGAGATACAAATATTTCTTCCATTATGCTTATATTCTAAGTAATATTTTATCATGGGATTAAAAAAAGTAAAGAGAGCAAAAAAATTACAGAAAGGTAAACAGGTGTCATGAGGTAACATGAAAAAGAACAGGTCAAAGCATTTTATAAATCATATTAAAAATAATTCCTTTGGAATTGTTAATAAAAGTAGCATAACCAAAATACAACTAAATGATAAGTTACTAAGAAAATATTTAAAACTACACAACCAATTGAAAATTAAGCCAACCTCAAAATACCTCTATGGGTTGTGGTTACAACTTCTCACATAAATATACCATAATTTTATATCATTTTTATTAATTAAGAATAATTGAAAATAAATGGACAGAATATGGTTATTTGGTCATTTATGATTTGTTATCTAGAATTAAAATCTTTAATAAATATTAACAATAACTCCTCACAAGAAGAAAAATATTTTAAAAATGGCACTCAAAATGTTATCATAACCTAATACTAAATTAATAATAAATAAACAAAACTCATGAGTTAAAAAATATCTAAAATCTACACCAAAATCACTTTTTAATAAATGAAGATTAATTAATACTTTTTAAATGTTAAAATAAGTGGTAGAAAGACCAGATTTTCTGAATCTATGTAGTCATATACTATAGTTTTATATGAAATACCAGATTTCCCAATAAAGTTTTTAAAAAGGTTAGCTATAGAGGTGTAGTGTGCAACTCGGGAAATAGAATCAATTATATTATAATGACTTTGCACAATGACAGATGGTTACTAGACTTTGTGTAGTGATCACATTGCAATGTATATAAATGTCAAATCACTATGTTGGACACCTGAAACTAATATAATATTATATGTCAACAATACTTTAAAACCCTCTAAAATTCACATGGGAAATCAAATACATAAAAAAATAGAATAATATGTGTACAGTTGCAATAAAGGATATAAAAAACATTGTACAACTTATTTGATTAAATAATTGTGAGGCTTGCCAGATATGCAGATCAATGAGCAGAAGACAAGTTATTAATTAAAGAAAAAAATTATCAGATAAAACTGGCACTTCAAATTAGAAAAAAAAAAGTGCGGATCATTCAGTGAATGGCATGATTTACAGTTGCTAATAATACAATTACTACTTCTGATCTGCCAGCTCTCCTTTGAAATAATGATATGCCCCTATTCTTAATGCCTAGAATCTTTTTTGTTATTTTGGGAATCTCTTGTTTCAAAATCTTTCTAAGCCATGTAATGATGGGAATGAAGTTTAATTATAGTGTATTTCTTTTGATCATTCTGAGTCTTTTGCCCAATTTGAATGTTGTAGTATAGATACTTTGAATATCAACAGCCTCTATTGTCTCTTTAACTATATTTCATATTAGGCTTATTTTCTTTACTTTTAATTTTACATTTATGCAGGAGACTTATGTTAAGTAGCTATATTATATATCTGTACATCTCAACACCATATAGAATATTTTTAATATTCTTGGCTTTATTCCCTTTGATATACTAAAGAGTAGTAGAAAGGTTTCTTTTTAAATTGTTAAAAACATAAGCAATCACCTAGGGTAGAGAGAAAGTGATTAACAGATACAGTGGTACCTCGAAATACGAGTGCCCTAACATACGAGATTTTTGAGATACGAGCCATGGAGCGATTTTTGCTTTGAAATACGAGCAACATTTGAGATAGGAGTCATCGTGCGGATCCCCCGGCTGCACAGGACCCACCAGTTTCCGGCGACTCGAGCATCTCATAGTTTCCCATGCCTCAAGGTTACGGAACGAATTAAACTCGTATCTCGAGGTACCACTGTATCTTGAACATACTAATTATTCAACATTTTAAATATAAAGTCTGTGAAAATAGAAGCTATCTGAAGTTTTTACTACTTTAAGCTTTATTTTTATTGTTGACACTATTACAGTGGTCCCCATTTTTTCCTCCTTTGTCCACCACCCAGCTCCCCTTCCCTATAGACATCACCACACTGTAGTCTTTGTCTAGAGTTATGAAATATATGCTCTGCTCTTTGGCTAATTCCTTCACCTTCTTTCATCCAGTTCCCTCAACCTCCCTCCCCTTTGACAGCGGTCTCTATTCTATTAAGTTCCCACTACTTTTAAAAATATAGTAAATAATTATGTAAAAGCATGCATCATGTTTATAAATCTTGATGAAACAATAATAACATAGAAGTAAAAAATAAAAACATTATAAAAATGAAATGAATTCTGAGTCCCGAAGGCTCTTAAATATATTGGCCAAGTTGCCTTAGAGAATAGCCTGTCCGGGCCCAGCATGGAAGAAATTATGGATTAGGAGCCCAGCTATCTGAGGCTTTTAGAACTTTAAGAAATTCAAGTCAAGAGCAATTAATTGATTTTTATAGATTAGATGATAAATAATTATTTGCTATATTAAAATCTACCACAATATATATGATGCATTTGGGGATTAATTTGTGTACGTGGCTTTTATGTTTTATAGAGAGAGATTAGCAAATCACATACAGCAATCTTTAAAAATAATTATACTAGACGCCCAGTGCATGAAATTCTAGCACAGGTAGGTCCCTAGGCCTGGCCAGGGATCAGGGCAAATCAGGGCCTTCCAGCTGCCAGCTGGGGCCTTCCTTCTGGCTGCTGGCCAGGGCTTCCCTTCCCCAGCTGCCGGCCAGGCCCTTCCTTCATTCCATGCCAGTCCTGATGGTCGGAGCATGTCATAGTGAGTGATTGAATTCTGGTCTCCAGGTCAAAGTCCTGAGGGGAAATTTGCATATTAGGCTTATATATATATATATAGACTAATGACCCAGTGCATGAAATTCATGCATGATGGGGGGATCCCTCAGCCTAGCCTGCTTCCTCTCACTTACTAGGAGCCCTCAGAGAATGTTCTACTGACCGCTGAGGGCCACTCCCCCTGTGAGCAGGCCCCAGCTGCAGTCTGACCACCCTCTGAGAGAGGTGACCAGGCTGATCAGGGGAAGGCGCCAGCCCCATCACCCTGCTGCTGCAGCCACTGCCGGCCACTGTAACCACCAAGGTGTTTTCATCAACACAAACTCTAGTCCCTTCACTGTGAAAAAATGACAACTTTCTTTAGGCATTTTTGAGAAGTGTCTTTCATAGGATATGACCTTTCTTTCTTTCTTTCTTTCTTTCTTTCTTTCTTTCTTTCTTTCTTTCTTTCTTTCTTTCTTTCTTTCTTTCTTTTTCTTTAATCCTCACCTGAGGATATGTTTCCATTGATTTTTAGAGTGTGGAAGAGAGAGGGAGAGACAGAGAGAAACATCAATGTGAGAGGGACACTTTGATTGGTTGCCTCCTGCATGAGCCCTGACCTGGCCTCAGCCAGGGAGGAGCCTAACCTATGTACATGTCCTTCTTGATCAGAATCGAACCCAGACCCTGCAGTCAGCAGGCCAAGGCTCCACCCACTGAGCTAAACCAGCTAGGGCAAGATATGACATTTCTTATCCCTTCCAGCAGCGTACCTTCATTTTTTTTCCAGGAATGAGATGAAAAAACCCTAGATCATCTTCTTGGATTCTTATTGCCCAAGTTACCAAGAATACTGTGAGTGGCGGTGTACAGGAGCTTAGCCAATGAGCAGTCAGAAAAGGTGTTTACCCTGGAACTGGTTTGGATCAGTGGATAGCCTGTGGGCCTGCAGACTGAAGGGTCCCAGGTTTTCCTGTTAAGGTCATGTACCTTGGTTGGAGGTACATCCCCAGTGGGGTGTGTGCAGAAGGCAGCTAAGCAATGTTTCTCTCATTGATGTTTCTAACTATCTATCCCTCTCCACTCTTCTCTGTAAAAAAAATGAATAAAAAATTATATATATTTAAAAGTGGTGTTTCCTCTGCAGCTCCTGTAGCCCCTGCATTGTATACACTGGGTTAAGGGGATGTCCCTGCCACCTGGTAATGGCCACCAGGGTCTCTGCACACCCCCAGAGACTGGCAGCCAGTCCCCTGTCGTGGGTGCTGGGCTGGGGGGCATGCGGGGATCCCCAGGCTGCGTGCAGTGGCAGTCACCAGGGTCTCTGCACGCCCCAGAGGCCAGCAGCCAGCCTCCCATCATGGGCACTGGGCTGGGGGCGTGGTGGCGCCAGCGGGAATATCTGTGTCTCTGAATGTCCCGGAGGCCAGCAGCCAGTCCTGTCATGGGCGCCAGGTTGGGGGGCATGCAGGGACCCCTGAGCCACACACAGGGTGGCTGCCAGGGTTTCAGCATGCTCCAGAGGCCAGCAGCCAGCTCCCTGTCATGGGCACCAGGCTGGGGGCATGGACCCAAACCGCCATGCCAGGGCACACGCAAGCAGCTGGGATTAGGGTAGGAACCTCTCTGTCTCTGAATGCCCTGAGGCCAGCAGCCAGCCCCCTCGTGGATGTGGGGCTGGAGGCATGGATCTGAACCGCCACTTGGCAGCAGGGCATGTGCAAGCGGCTGGAGGTGGGGCAGGAGCAGCGACATGGGGTTGTCCCTACCCCCAGCCGCTTGGCTGCTGCATCCATAGTCCCAGAGTGGCCATGGGTGTTCTGGGACCCCTTCCACTCAGGGCCTAAGTGCAGGCCTACAGACTGGGAGTGGCATGGGCCCCAAGTATGTTCCTGGGATCCAAGCCACTTAGCACCTGTGTATGCAAATTAACTGCCATCTTTGTTAGGTTAATTTACTCCTGATTGGCAGGTGGGCGTGGCTTCTGGGTATAGCAAAGGTACAGTCAATTTGTATATTTCTTCTTTATTAGATAAGACTAGAGGCCCAGTGCATGGATTCATGCACCAATGGGGTCCCTCGGCCTGACCCACGCCCTCTTGCAGTCTGGGCCCCTCTGGGGATGCTGGACTGTCGGTTTTGGCCTGATCCTCACAGGCCAGGCCAAGGAACCCACCAGGCCTGCAGGGATCAGGCCAAAACCAGTATCCCGTCATCCTCAGAGGAATATAGCAGTGCACAAAGCAACAGGTGGCCAGAGAGGAGCCTGAGCCTAGGCTGAGTGCCATGCCCCTCCCGCTCATCCCAGCCCACTGCACCTGCCACCACTGCTGCTCAGGAAGCTCGCTCAGCCATGCCCCAGCTGTGGGAACTCACTGACCAACAGGGGGCAGCTCCTGCATTTAGTGTCTGCACCCTGGTGGTCAGTGTGTATCATAGCAACTGGTCAATTAGGCTTTTATATAGATATATATAGAGACTAGAGGCCAAGTGCAAAAAATATTTGCATGGGTACAGTCTCTAAGCCTGGCCTCTGATAAGGGCCTTCTTCCCTGGTTGCCTGCAGTCGACCCAAGCCGCCACCCACTCCCAGTTCCCCATTTGCCATTGGGTAATCAGAACATGTTGGCGGGGGTGAGGGACTGAGAGGTTGGCCATTCTGCCCACTTGCTGGCCCTGTCCCCCACCGTGGGTTGCCCTCTGTGTGTGGGGTAACTGGCGGTGTGGGGCCTTGGCCAGGAGCTACCCACATCCCTGCCACCCACCCCCAGTTCCCTATTCGCCATCATGAGATCAGAGCCTGCTGGCTGTGGGAGGGATGACAAAGCGGTCAGTGCACCTCATAGTGACTGGTCCAGAGGTCGTTCTGGTCATTCTGCCATTAGGATGAGTTTGCATATCACCCTTTTATTATATAGGATAGAGGTCTGGTACATGGCTGGGGGCCAGCTGCCTGCCCTGAATGGGGTCCCGAATCAGGGTGGGATTCCCTGCTGGGGGGAGGACCAGCCTGGGCGAGGGGCCAAGATAATTCTGGTCTTTGTTTGTTCTAGCCATTCTTCTGTTTTGGTCATCGGGCTCTTATTATATAGAATGGGGAACTAGGATTTATTCCAGACATAAAAGACTGGCTCCTCATTTAAAAATCAGTCAATATAATTTATGACATTAATAGGCTAAGGAAGAAAATCATATAATAATGTCAATAGATGCAGAGAAACATTTACTAAATCAATACCTATTCATGATAAATACTCTCAACAAACTTGAAATGGAAAGGAGGAGTCATTCTACTTGATAGTAAATTAACTATGTAGTTATCACAATTAAGAGATTGTGGTATTGTCAAAGGAATATAGTCACAGTTCAAAATAACACAATAGAGAACCAAAAAATATATCCATAAAATAAATATGTCCAACTATGTTTGGACAAAGGTACAAAAGCAATTCATTTGAAGATAGTTATACATGGAGAAGAAAATATTTGTATACAGCATCTCTGATTAAAGACTTGTATCTAGGTTATGTAAATAACTCTCAAAACTCAATAATAAAAAGAAATAGCACAATGAAAGAGATGTGCAAAATTTATGCACAAGTATTTTAATGAGAAGGATATGTGGATGGAAAATAAACATATAAAAAGACATTCAATATCATTAACCACAAAAGAAATGCTAATTATAACCAATCACAATGAGACATTGCTAAAAAGTGACTAGAATGACTAAAATAAAAATTAGTGAAAACACCAAATGCTGGTGAGGATACAGAGAAAAGAAAACAACGGTAAACTGAACTCAAAGCAAGAAGAAGAAGAAGAAGAAGGAGAAGGAGAAGGAGAAGGAGAAGGAGAAGGAGAAGGAGAAGGAGAAGGAGAAGGAGAAGGAGAAGAAGAAGGAAGAGGAGGAAGAGGAGGAGGAGGAGGGGGAGGAGGAGGAGGAGGAGGAGGAGGGGAAGGGAGGGGAAGGGAGAGGGAGGGGAGAGGGACAAGAGGAGAAAAAAAAATAATTCAATATTAGGTGGGAGAAAAAAGCTAATTGACTAGAGAGAAACAATCAAATAAAAGTTGTTTGTGTGTTTTTTAAAGGATTAATAAAGTTGGAAAACTAGCCAAATTAACCATAAAAAAGGGAAAATTGAAATGATTAAAGTAGGAAATGGAAGTGGGGACAACACTATAAACCTTAAAGAAACAAAAAATAATTAAAAGAAAATACTATGAACAATTTCACATCAAATTAGCTAAATTAGATGAAATGGACAAGTTCCTAAGAACACAAAATTGACTAAAAAATGTAAAGGGTAACACACAACAAGTGAAGAGATTGAACCAATAATTAAACACCTCCCAGAAAAACCAAGGATAAGAGGAGGAGAGCTACACATCAAGGAGAAAATGTTTGTAAACAGCATCTCTGACTAAGGACTTGTATCTAGACTATGTAAAGAACTCTCAAAACTCAATAATAAAAAGAAACAGCACAATGAAACAGATGTGCAAAATTTATGCACAAGTATTGTAATGAGAAGACTATATGGATGGAAAATAAACATATAAAAAGACATTCAGCCAAGACCGGTTTGGCTCAGTGGATGGAGCGTCAGTCTGAGGACTGAAAGGTCCCAGATTTGATTCCGGTCTGGGGCATGTATCTTGCTTGCGGGCACATCTCCACTGTGGGGTGTGCAGGAGGCGGCTGATTGATGTCTCTCTCTCATCGATGTTTCTGACTTTCTATCTCTCTCCCTTCCTCTCTGTAAAAAAATCAATAAAATATATTAAAAAATAAAAATAAATAAAAAGACATTCAATATCATTAACTATGGCTTCACTGGAAAATTCTACCAAATATTTGAAAAAACAACACCATTTTTTTATCAAATTATTTTTTAAAAAAGATGAGGGATGATTTCTAAAAGAGTATTTGACTAAACTGACCTCCAAAGCTTAACCAAGGCTACACAAAAATTGACTATCTCATCATCTTAAGATGTCTTTACCAAATTGATACCTCCATGAGAAAAAAAAAAAAATTGCTGAGTTTAGGTTGCTGAGTTTTTTCAGTAACACAAACTGAATTACGTTTTTCCCCCTCTTCACCCTTCACTATTTTACAATGTCTGAATGTGATAGTCTTGTTCCAGGGTTTAGATGATAAAGAGAAGATACAATTCAGGAGAAGGAAATACTGAGAGGTATTAATATTTTATCAAGTGTGATCACCTCTATTTTAAAGCAGTTTGTAAAAAAAGTGTTCATGGTAACAAGAAATAGAGATGAGCAGAACATAGGACTAGAAAAGAGCATGTTGCTGAAATGAGAAAAAAATATGATAAAAATATACTTACATTAGTCCTGAGAAATAATTGAAAGGAATGTTTTGAAATCATAACAAAAATAATTAATTATAACACATTAGAATAAAAACTACTTTCTACTGTTAAAATTATTTGGATATTTTTATAAACATTTAAACAATGATTAACTATTGCTTTTTTTCTCTCTGAAGTTTTATATATAAAGCTGCACTGCATATAAGTAATCTAAAACCATTGTTTTTATTAAATATATTTACTACATATTTTCTCATTTGTATGCAAATATTATATTTACTTTTTACTTTCTGAAAATAATTTGTCTTTGGTTAATTATGCCTCTAAGGAAGAAAAATCTCAGAGCTGAAACAGGACAATAATTTAAAGCTAAAATAAAGTTATAATTCCCAAAAAGCATTATTTAAAAGTTAGATTAATGTTTTCACCTACAAGGCCTTTTATTAATACCTAAGCAAGACAATAAAAAAAAAATCCCACGTGATTTAATTATAAGTCAAATTTTTCTTAAAACATGTGGCTATTCTTACCTACGAGGTCAATAATACATAAAATGGTCCACATTCTATAACTTACATTGAATAAAAACATGAAACCATTTGATTTTTTAAAAGCAGGCTAATATGTACTCAATGCCTAATGAAAGTCAATTCATTATTAATTGTTGCTCTTTTAACTGGACTTGTTTACTAAGTTTGTGGTAACTGACACTGAACCTACTTTTGCTGTTCAAATATTGAGGCAGATATTTTAAACATACCTTAAATATACTGAAAGTAGTGAGCTGATCTGGAAACAAAGATGTCCATGATATTCATGTGCAATCCTGACATGCCAGGTTTATTTAAAAGAAAAGTAATCTTAATTTTTTCTTCTTACTTACCTACCCACCATTTAATGCACACAATCTTGTTTTAGAAGCTCCCAGCAAATTTGCAGTACAATGGAATTCCTACTCAGGAACTATTTTTACATATAGTGCATAACCAATAGAAACAGGTTAAGATACAAGAAGGAGCTTCACAATAAGTCATATCCTCTAGCTTCAGTGTTCATGGTGGTTAAAGAAAAATCATCTGCATAATTGATTTGATCACTGGTTAAGAGAGTGAAAAATCATACTGCAGTAAAAGAGGTTTCACTTAAACACTCTAGGAGAATAAAAGCTAAAGAGAATGCAAGGTATTGTTGCCAGAAATGTGCCTTAGAAAGGAGAGCATGTTCTGGAAGAATTTTGTGACAGGTAAGGCCCTCTATATCTTTAAAAACAGTCTTCTTGCTAATACAACTTCAAAATATGGCATGTAACAGAATTGTAAGAATGACGATGATTCTTTTTTACCTATATTTGCATGCACACCTCCATGGCCTAAAGACAGACAAATGCAAATAGATTTTCCTTACAAAACTGTGTTTGTAACTGCTAGGAATTGTTAGGAACTGGAGTCAAATCTATTTCAGTGAAGTTAAAAGAATATGGACATGTGACCTGAGTTAAGGGAGAATGAGAGGACCTACATTCAATCTTGGTGCACACCAAATGGGAAAATGTCAAGACCTGAAAATGTGACACAGATTTCCAATTCACTTTATTTACCTACTGTGTACAATGTACACTGCTAGGGCCACACAAGTGACTAAGCCATGGACCATATCCTTAAAGAACTCAGTAAGGTCAATTGATCATCGCTGTCATAATCGTATAAAGCAGAACAAGTTGATGGGCGAAAAAGAAAGATTTTCTTGTATAGATAGGGAAAAGATGAATTGTAGCTATAATCTGGGTGTTCACACAATAAACACATTTTGAACTCAGATGGTAGGGGGTCCATTATGTATTTTAACATTGTAACATCTGTAGTACATTGTCATGTGTGTGCAGCAGTTTTATATAATGGGGGGTGAGGGGGGGAGGAGAGATGAAACTGTAAACCTGGAACAAAGAAGTGTTCCCCATGGGGGAACGGGACAGAACAAAACATCAAAACAAACACATTTTGAAAATTCTACTTTTGCAGAATAAAGGCTGATTACCTTAATCTGGCTTTATCTCATGTTTCCATGTCATTAGATTGTGGTAACCTATTTTGGCCATAATATCACAGAAGTGCTGCTGTGCTCTTCTTGGTGAATCACCTTAAAAGACATTTGACATTTCATTATTGGCAATGTTAACTTTTATTCATTAGTTAAGGTAGTGTCTCTCAAGTTTTTACATGATCAAGTTGCTGCTTTTGCTGTTTTCACCAATAAATATCTACAGGAAATAATTTGTAACTTTGTAAATATGTTATTTTTCATCATATTTTTGACTGCCAATTTTTGCATCCATTGATAACTTTTGTCCAAATTGTCTATTAACTACTCTATCTACTTAATTGTGATGTTTTCTTTCCAGCAGTGATTCTATGTATTGAGATTAGAATCTATATATATAAAAGCCTAAACAACCATCCAACCATTTGACTATCCAACTGATAGCTATAACACACAATGACCACCAGGGGGCAGGTGCTCAATACAGGAGCTGCTGAGCTGTGGTGACTTGGCACTGTGGTTCTCCGATGACGTACCAGAGAGGAGGGAGCCAATTACGAGGTGCATCACCTGAGAGCTACCCTCTTGCAATCCAGGACCCCTCGGGGGATATCGGAGAGCCCATTTCGGCCTAATCCCCACAGGCCAGGCTGAGGGACCCCACGCACTGGGACTCTAGTTATACTATACAGAAAAGCTTTCTTTATGTGACACATATTTGTTAATTATTCCATATTAATATGTACTAATGGATTAGTATTTTATCTCTGAGTTATCTACTACTGTCATTATTTGCATTATGCTCAAATGGTCCCTATTTTGGCAGATAAGAATATTTCAGGCAGACTCTAGCTTTTATGTCACATGCTTACTATTCTTTGATCACTTTCTTATTGGCCTAAACTTTTAAAAAATGCCAACATCATGAAATATAAAATAAATAAATAAATAAATAAAAAAGACCAGGCATGTAAGTTTTGTTAAACATGTAAGTAGATATAAAGCATGGACCCCACTTAATCTCTGTCAAAGAACTAGTTAAATTGTCAATTGTTAGGTCATTAAGAAAGATGTTTAATTTTAAACTTGTTTAGAAAATTTGCATTTAAATTTAAAGACATCATAATCCAAGATAAAAGAATTTCTTGTCCATGGTTAGTATTCGATAAGTTTGCAAATCCTGTGAATTCAGATATAAAATATTTTTGTGTATATATGATTTGTACATTTAATTTCACCCTTGGGTAGAATATCTATAACTTTTATTAGATTCTCAAATAGGACTATGGTGAAGATACGTATTAAAAATTCATTCATATTTTTATCACAATGAATTCCTCAGAGTGTTCTCTGAAGTGTATCAATTTTAAAGCAGATTTCTTAGTCTCATAAGAATAAACTAATTGAGATTTCTTTCCTTATCAAAGATTCAATAATCAGCAAAGCTTGTATACAACTATCAAATAGCATAGAGTTTAAGGTGAACCAAATATAAAAGCCACTAATTTTATAATTTAAACATTATGCCTCAACGTCAATAAAATTAAAATAAATGCGATCTCCAGGATCAGAGGATAGTAGAAAATATGCAGATAGCACATAAAAAATTACTTGGACGCCACATAAAATTGCCCTGAAACATATACTATTTCTAATAACACAGTGTTAGGCAACTCAGTGCAGTGGCTTAAACACTGAAATTGTAGTTATGAGCCCTGTGAAAAATATATAAATCGATGTTACGTTATTACTAGTAATGGGACAAAAAGTTACCTGTATCTTATAAATTCAAACAATAATTCAATGATAACGTTAAAAAGAAAAAAAGACCTTGAGCTTCAATGTAAGCAGGAGATTCCACACCAGTGTGTCTGGAAAAGGGCTACTGAATGCAGGTGAGGCCCAGTAAGGTCTTAGAAAGATATCTAAAGTGGATGATTTCCAGAGCAATTCCCAGACTAAGCCAAAGAGAACACTTTTCCAAAGCACAGAGTGTACGCAAGCAAACACATATACACAAAACCTTTAAGGCAAAAGCAAAGACTTGCAAGGACTGATCCTGACAGCTTGCATGAGCTCTCTTAAATAGAACAGGCAAGAGTCAATGATAGTTTAGGTGAATGAGGAAATACAAAAATCCTTGGAAGTCTATTATTTAGGGCATCTCTAAATTGGGAACATCTCTGAAGGTGGCAAACTCAGTTGGCTTGGAAAAATCAGAGTTAAAAATAAGTCATTCAAGCACACAAACTTTTCTGCCTTGAATTCTTTCTGCTCCATATTTTCTGCAAATAGCTGGTCAGAAAAGTATGCATATCATTACAGAATGCTCATTAGTTAAAATGTTCCTTGCACAAGACATAAGAAAGAATCTCTGTAAGAGTTGAAGATAAAAGAAATAGAAAGAAAAAGGCAGATAAAGAACCTTGCCAGAGGAGCCAAGATGGCGGCATAGGTAAACACCTACACGGCTGCCTCGCACAACAATTTCGGAACTACAACTGAAGGACAGAACAGACATCATCCAGAACCACAGGAAAGCTGGCTGAGTGGGGGTTCTGCAGCTGGAGGGAAAGAGAGGGGTTCACAGACACCCAGAGGAACTGCAAAAAGCTGAGGTACGGAGAC
>PVJN01024804.1:0-30726 GCA_004026805.1 Lasiurus borealis
GAGGGCGATGAAAGGTGGAGAAGGCAGGGTGTCCCTCAGCTGGGCTGGGATAGGTGGAGCGCCGCCTGCAATTCCCTGCTGCAGAGAAGGATATGGGAGGGTCGAGAAAGCGTGAGGTGTTTACTGCGCAAGCGTCTCTCTGTTCCCCTTTCTCCCTAATCTCTTCCACCCACGACTCCTAAATCTTCTTCCAAGAAGAGGTCCCTATCCCCTCCTCCTCCCCTATCTAGCGGCCAAGAAGTTCAGACCTAATTTCGTGAGACCAAGAATCCCAGGGCCGAGGAAACTGTAACTCATATCTGATCCCATTAAGCAGAGATGAAAACTAAGGTCCAGAGAGGTTAAATGTCTTGCCCAAGGTCACACAGCCAGGAAGTGTCAGCCAGATGAACAATGTATTTTGGCTTTTAATCACTTTTCAATATACAATGCCGTTTTGTGGGATTTCTTTTGCAATCATAATGCCATGATACAGATATAAAATCAAAACTGTGAGTCTCCTCCTCCATACTTGGAGCTCCTCAGCAAGAATGGGACCTGGTGCTGAACAACGCTGGTTAAAGGGAAGGAATAGGTGGATCTGTTGTGTTGGGTCCAACCACCACCGTCCAGTGTCCCAGAGACCCGTTTTGGTTAAACTGGTTTTGAGGAAGGCCAGGCCTCCGGAACTGGCCCGGACCATTGAGAAATTTGGGGCAAAGGGTACTGGAAGAGTCCATTTCTGTCACCGCAGGATGTAAACCCCACCCACCATCCTTTTCTAATCTCTGAAGCCTGGTATTCCTGGAATGAGCCTTTGGGGGCGTGTCCTCGTTCCTGGGAGCGTCCCCTCTGAGTCCTGGGGGATGGAAATAAGGGTGAGGAGAGCCCACCTTCCAGGTTCAATGGAGCCGCCCATTTGGGTTTTCAGGAACCAGGCTTGGGGAAGTCCATTATGGATTCTAGGAAGACGGACACCGCTCAGCTGTTTTAGTAACCAGGAGAGACGATTCCTAATAATGGCTGGAGAGAGGTGCTGTCTGCCCCTAAAAAACAAACCCGCACCATTAAAAACAGTAACAACAACAAGTTATTAGGACCTCGAGTTGGAAAGAGTCCTTATTTTTTAAAAAATATATTTTATTGGTTTTTTATAGTGAGGAAGGGAGAGAGATAGAAAGTCAGAAACATCGATGAGAGAGAGACATCCATCAGCCGCCTCCTGCACGCCCCACACTGGAGATGTGCCCGCAAGCAAGGTATATGCCCCCCACCGGAATCGAACCTGGGGCCTTTCAGTCTGCAAGCCGACGCTCTATCCACTGAGCCAAACCGGTCTTGGCAAGAATCATTATTATTATTATCTATCTATTTATTTATTTATTTATTTTAAATCTTCACAAGATATTTTCCCATTGATCTCTAGAGAGAGAGTGGAAGGGAGGGAGGAAAGCACCGAGAGAGACATTGAACACGGGGGTCAGGGATCAAACCTGCAACCCAGGTGTGACCCTTCAGTCTGCGGGGCCACTCTCTAACCATTGAGCAACCCAGCCAGGGTGGAAAGCTTACTTATGAAAGATATAGTAAGCATCTCAAGGATGGGAGGATCCCATTCCCTGAGGACAGCACCATTTTTCAACATTTAGATATTAGTGGAGTTTGAGTGAGTTCGCTTTATGAGGGACGTGAAGGGAGACATCCAGATCCCAAGAACAGGAAAGGTCTGTCTCTAAGGACGGACAGGGGTGAGGGTGGGGGGGCTTCTCCCACCAGCCTCTCACCCACCTCTTTCCACCCTTTGCCCAGAGCTCTGGGGTTTGGGTGTGGGTAGATGGAGAAACTCAGTCCTGTCCCAACCCCCTCCAGAGCCCATGAAGTAACCAAATTTAATTTGTAAGACTGGCCTAAGGCAAAGGCATTCTAAGGCCCAATGGGGAATCAGATTAAGGAGGACTAACCTGAAGACCTGGGATTGTTTGAGCCTGTGTGGGGACAAACATGGCACCACTGACGGGAGCTGGTGGACTTCACCCCAGCTTGCTAATAGAAATACAGTGGGAACCACAGATAGACTTTGCAATTTATTCCAGCAACATTTTTAAAAAGGGGGGAAGCCGCCGAGACCGGTTTGGCTCAGTGGATAGAGCGTCGGCCTGCGGAACGAAGGGTCCTGGGTTCGATTCCGGTTGGGGGCATGTACCTTGCTTGCGGGCACATCTTCAGTGTGGGGCGTGCAGGAGGCGGCTGATCGATGTTTCTCTCTCATCGATGTTTCTGACTTTCTATTCCTCTCCCTTTCTCTCTGTAAAAAATCAATAAAATATATTTAAAAAAGGGGGTGGGGGAGCCCTGGCCGGTGTTGCTCAATTGGTTCAGCTTTGCCCCATGCACCAGAAGGTCTGGGTTGGATCCCTGGGAGGGCACGTGCCAGGGTTGCCTGCTGAGTCCCCAGTAGGGGGCATGCAGCAGGCAGCCCATCAGTGTGTATTACATGGATGTTTCCCTCTACCTCTCTCTAAAAAAAAAAATCAATAAAATATATTTTTATTTATTTTAGTCAGGCTAAAAACATTTTTTAAAGTAAAAGAAAAGATGAGTCCTGGCCGGTGTGGCTCAATTGGCTGAGAAACGACCCAGGAACCAGGAAGTGGCCAGTGCCATTCCCAGTCAGGGCACATAAAGGGGTTGTGAGCACGATCCCCAGTGGGGGGCATGCAGGAGGCAGCCAATGGATGTTTCTCTCTCGTGAATGTTTCTATCTTTCTATTCCTCTCCCTTCCTCTCTCTCTAAAATCAATAAAAATGTTTTTTTTTATTTTTAAAAATACATTTCTATTGATTTTAGAGAGGAAGGAAGAGGGAGAGGGAGACAGAAACATCAGTGATGAGAGGGAATCATTGCTTGGCTGCCTCCTACACACCCCCTACTGGGGATTGAGGTGAAATCCAAGCATGTGCCCTGGACCAGAATCAAACCTGAGACCCTTATGCTCTATACACTGAACCAAACCAGCTAGGACACAAACATATCTTTTTAAGCAAAGAAAAAGAGCCGAAACCGGTTTGGCTCAGTGGATAGAGCATAGGCCTGCGGACTGAAGGGTCCCGGGTTCGATTCCTGTTAGGGGCACGTACCTTGGTTGCGGGCACATCCCCAGTAGGGGGTGTGCAAGAGGCAGCCGATCAATGTTTCTAGCTTTCTATCTCTCTCCTTTCCTCTCTATAAAATATCAATAAAATATATATATTAAAAAAAAAGAAAAAGTATAAATTTTAATAGCATTTTATTTAACTCAATATGCCCATGGTCATTTCAACATATTTGGCATTCTTATTTTTTCGTCTTTAAAAGCCAGTGTATTTTACTTATACCACATCTTAGTCATTCCGTAGCCATAAACTATTAATATTGGCTGTGACAGCATAAAATTATAGGACTAGATTGTGCAAGACCATTCTGAGGCTCAGGGGCTGGCCCATTACTAAGTTTTAAGACCAGGAAATGAACAAAATCATGTTTTGGGGGTTCTAAAGGAGGTTTGGGCAAGTTCTTTTTGGGTGTAAGACAGAGCATTAAAAGGGGACCCCAGAAACTCCTAAGGAGCTCATGCGTTGAACCACCCACAGCTTCTAAGACTTTGACCTGAGCAAATCAACTCTTGATTTTCTGCAGAAAAAAACAAAACTGGATTCACCCCCTGTTTTCCCATGTTAGCAAATGGGCCCTCCATTAATCACCCAGTCGCTTTGCCAGAATGCTTCCTGTCCCTCACCCCAAACCATGGCAAGAGTGGACCCACACCCAGTCACCTCCCTTCACGCCATTGCCTCACTCTGTACAGGTCACCGTCCCCACCATCTCTTGCCTGGAACCTTGTAATGACATACATTGCTGCTTTCCCTACTCCTCTCCTCGCAGCCCTCAGTTCATCCTTCACATGCAACCGGTGTGCTTTTTCCAGTGTACATCAGCCGTGTCCTTCCCCAGCTCAAATGCCCCAGCCACCCTGGTCTCCTCTTGGCCTCTCTGACACACCAGACACATTTCCACACCCCAAGCCCAACCCCAGCTTTTCCCATGGCTGCCCCTCCTCCTGCTGGTCTCAGTGCAATAATCCTTTGAGTTGGAGAGGACTTCCTGACTTAGGGATGTAATCCCTTCCTCCGAGCTTGGTCTGCACCTCTACGGGGGTCCCAGAGCCAGTGCACTGGATGGATGTTGAAGCACCGTCCAGCAGCCTCCGCAAGTGACACACTAAAGAGGTGCACTCAGGGGGCACCAGAGCTCTGCTAAAGTAAGTCCTGCTCTATGGGGTGGGCCGCTGCACAGCTTGTCCTTCACAGTGGATGGTGGCAGCCAGTCCTCACAGCCAATGGGCCTGGAGATAAACTCCCCCCACTGAGGTCCACTACACTGGGAGGGTGTACGCAGCCCACGTGGCGGGAGGGGCAGGCAGGCTGCACCTGGAGTGCCAGCTCAGTTGGTCAAGGAGGCTCTGCCGCTGGACCCTGCACAATACCTACAACAGCAGGCCACGCTACCAAGCCCAGGAAAATCAGCAGCTCCACCTAATACACACACACACACACACACACACACACACACACACACACACGGAAACTGGGAAGAAACACGTCCCAAATGAGAGAACAGGACAAAACTCCAAAAAAAGAACGAAACAAAATGGACACCAGCAATCTATCAGATGCAAGAGTTCAAAAACACTGGCTATGAGGGTGCTCGATGAACTGGAGAACTTAAAGAGATCAGAAACATAAAAGCAGAGATAGGAAACATAACAACGAACCAATCAGAAATTAATACATCCACTGACAACAAGAATACAGGGAATCAACAGTGGAACAAATGAAGCAGAGAATCCAATCAGATGTTTTAAAGATGCCCTTTTGGGTAGCTCAGTTAGTGAGAGCATGGTCCCGATATGCCAAGCTTGCAGGTTCAATCCCTGGTCAGGGCACATACAAGATCCACCAATGACCCTAGCAATGGGCAAGGAGACACCTGCTTGGTAGTGTTGCTCTTATATCAATCAGGGGCAAAGCAGACATACAGTCCTTAGCTCATCCTAGATTGATGCCTGTCTTGGTGGCCAGAGCTGTTTCATTCGTGAGGCACATTAAAAAAAAAATCCACCAATGAATGTATAAATAAGTGGAACAACAAGTCATCTATGTCTGTCTGTCTGTCTCTCAATCTCTGTCTTCCTCCCTCCCTTCCTATCTCACTCTCTAAAATCAATCAATAAGAAAATACATTTTCTAAAAAGACAAAGAAACAGAAAACACCCAACCAGAAACAGCAAAAGGAAAAAAGAATTTAAAAATGAGAATAGTATAGGAGCCTCTAGGACAACTTCAAGCATAAAAACATTCACATCATGGGGCACCAGAATGAGAAGAGAGCGCAAGAAATTGAAAATCTATGCTAAAAAATAACGATGAAAAACTTCCCTATCCTGGTGAAGGAAAGAGACGCACAAGTCCAGGAAACTCCCAGAGTCCCAAACAAGATGAACCCAAAGTGGCCCACACCAAGACACATCATAATTCAAATGCAAAAGGTCAGCCTGGCCAGTGTGGCTCAGTGGCTGAGCATCAGCCCATGAACCAAGAGGTCATGGTTTGATTGCTGGTCAGGACACATGCCCAGGTTGCATACTTGATCCCTGGTAGGAGGCAGCTGATTGATGTTTCTCTCTCATCAATGTTTCTATCTTTCTATCCCTCTCCCTTCCTCTTTGTAAAAAATCAATAAAAATATTTTTAAAAGAGACACTTAAAAAGAAAAAAAACAAGCCCTACCTTGTTTGGCTCAGTAGATGGAACGTTGGCCTGTGGACTCAGGGGTCCCAGGTTGGATTCTGGTCAAGGGCATGTACCTTGGTTGCAGGCACATCCCCAGTGGAGGGTGTGCAGGAGGCAGCTGATAGATGTCTCTCTCTCTCATCGATGTTTCTAACTCTCTACCCCTCTCCCTTCCTCCTTGTAAAAAAATCAATTATATATATATATATATATATATATATATATATATATATATTTAAAGACAATAAAAAAACATTTATAAACGTTAAAAAATAATTTAAAAAATTGTAAAGAGAGATCTTAAAAAAAAAAAAAAGCAGCAAGAGAAAAGCAGTTAAGTTCTCTACAAGGGAGCTCCCATAAGACAGCCAGTTGATTTCTCAACAGAAATCTTGGAGGCCACAAAGGATTGACAAGAAATACTCAGTGATGAAAAGCAAGGACTGAGGTAACCCATTTTGGACCCCCTTCCTGTGCAGCCTCTCGGTGCATGGGCTGGTGCTCAACCAACTCAGCAACATCAGACAAGGCATGACTATGTCTTTTTGTTTGTT
Organism: Lasiurus borealis; assembly: GCA_004026805.1. Classification (NCBI taxonomy): domain Eukaryota; kingdom Metazoa; phylum Chordata; class Mammalia; order Chiroptera; family Vespertilionidae; genus Lasiurus; species Lasiurus borealis. Next base: position 6,363 of record PVJN01024804.1, read on the forward strand.
TTGTTTAGTTTTTTCAGGCAACACTAATAAGTGTGGACCCACGAACCAGGAGGTCATGGTTCAAGCCTAGGTCAGGCTACAAGCTCTGGTTTCAGGCTCCATCTCCCAGCAGGGAGCATGCAGGAGGCAGCTGATGGATGGCTCTTTTTCATCATTGATGTTTCTCTCTCTCTCCCCCTCTCCCTTCCTCTCTGAAATCAATACAAAACATATATTTTCAAAGAGGTGAAATTTGGACACAACGTAGATAGGAGCAGATGGCAGACAATATGAAGACACAGGAAAGGATGGCCATCTGTGAGCCAGAGGACACCTGAGGCCACAGGAGTCAAGGGAGAGGCCTGCCCCTGCCAGAGACTCTCTCTCAGCCTCAGAAGGAGCCAAGGCTGCTGACACCTTGACCTTGGACTTCTTGGCCTTCAGAACGGAGACAATACATTTTTGCGGTTTAATCCCCTCAGTCTGTGGGACTGTTTCAGAAACCTCCGGAGACTAATACAAACCCTAACCCTTTGGTGCCTACGATTCACTATAGTTTCATGTTTGTTTAGATTTTCTTTTTTTCTTTTTTTATTTTTCTTTTTAATATTTTTTATTGATTTTTTACAGAGAGGAAAGGAGAGGGATAGAGAGTTAGAAACATGGATGAGAGGGAGACATTGATCAGCTGCCTCTTGCATGCCCCCTTCTGGGGATGTGCCCGCAACCAAGGTACATGCCCTTGACCGGAATCGAACCTGGGACCTTTCAATCCACAGACCGACGCTCTATTCACTGAGCCAAACCGGTTTTGGCTCTTCCTTAAAAATATATATATATATATATATGTATATATATATATATATATTTATTAATTTCAGAGAGGAAGAGGAGAAGGAGAGAGAGAGAGAAACATCAATGATGAGAGGGAATCATTGACTGGCTGCCTCCTGCACACCCAAACTGGGGATCGCCCCACAACCCGGGCATGTGTCCTTGACTGGGAATCAAACCTGGGACTCTTCAATCCCTAGGCTGATGCTATATCCACTGAGCCAAACCGATAGGGGGATTTCTTATTTTTTTAAATTATTTCTTCTTCTTCTTGAAAAAAAAAATATATATATATATATATATATATATATATATATATATATATATATATCTTTTTATTGGTTTCAGAGAGGAAGGGAGAAGGGAAGGGAGACAGAAACATCAATGACTAGAGAGAATCATTGATCAGCTGCCTCCTGCAAGCCCCACACTGGGGATAGAGCCTACAACCTAGGTATGTGCCCTTGACCCGGAATTGAACTGTGACCTCCTGGTTCATAGGTGGTTGCACAACCATTGAGCAATGCCAGCTGGGCTGTTGGATTTTCTTAATAGGCAAAATTCACACACAATAAAAGACTCAAATCCCCAGTGCACAGATCAAAGAGCTTTGCCAAATGCCCAGGCCATCATCACCTGGGTTTCATTCTCTTTGTATCACTTACCGGCATCTGGTGGTTTTGCCCGTTTCTTGTCTCTTGCCCTCGGGCATCCTCCCAGTCCCTCAATGGATATTAGATTCTCCTGGATTGGGTTCCATCCTCATTCACTACCAGCTCCCAGGTCTGGGAAAGGCCAGGGTACCCAATGAAGAATCAAGTGTGAATGTGGGGGGCTGGGTGAGCCCAAGGTGACTCTCAGGGAGAGGGAAGTTGGCCCCTCCCAAGAAGCAGTGGGCCCCTCCATTGTCAGTTCTGGGTGGGAATGAATGACTCCATAACGTTTCTGAAGGGGAGGGACATACCGGGACGGAAGTAGAATCTGGACAAGAAGAGTTTCCTGAGATCCCTGGGGGAAATGCTGAGCCAGCACCTCCCCCGCCCGGCACCCCCCCCTCCGTGAGGCCCAGTGGTTGGGTCCTTTATGAGGCAGGCTGGTGGAGACAGGAACTTTGAAGGTCAGTGGTCAGAATAGGTAGAGAGTCTCAGAGGAAGGATCCCTGGGAGCAGGGCCCCACACGCCATGGCCAGCGTGGTGGTGAAGACAATCTGGCAGTCCAAGGAGATCCATGAGGCAGGGGACCCGCCGGCGGGGGTGGAGAGCCGCTCCCAGATGATCCCAGAGGCTCCTGGGGGGGTGGCCAGCCCAGCCAAGGGGATCTCGAAGAAAAAGAAGGCCGTGTCGTTCCACGGGTGGGTGTATGGCACCCTGTCAGTTATGGTCCTAGCGCCCAACACTGCCTCCAACACAGCATGAGTTTCAGCATGAGGGCTGGTGAAGGGGAGGGTGGAAAAGGGGCAGGCAAGGGAAGAAGTCAGGGGAAGGGCGGGGACATTGTAGGAAAGAGAAAGCCAGGCCGGTGTGTCTCAGTGGTTGAACACCGGCCCATGAAACAGGAGATCATGGTTTGATTCCTGGCCAGGGTACAGGCCGGATGCAGGCTCGATCCTTTTATGGGGCGTGCAGGAGGCAGCCGACCAATGATTCTCTCTTGCCATTGATGTTTCTCTCTCTCTCTCCTTCTCCCTTCCTCTCTAGTCAATAAAAACATATTTTTTTAGCCCTGACTGGTTTGGCTCAGTGGATAGAGCATCAGCCTGTGGACTGAAAGGTACCAGGTTCGATTCTGGCCAAGGGCACATGCCAGGGTTGTGGGCTTGTGCAGGATGTGCAGGATGTGGCCGATCAATGGTTCTTTCTCATTATTGATGTTTCTCTCTCTCTCCTCCTCCTCCCTTCCTCTCTGAAATCAATAAAAAACAACATATTTTTTAAGAAAGAAAGTAGGTAGCAGGAGTGGAGGAGAAAGCAGAAAGTAGGTGGTGAGGTTGGAGTCGGAGATTATGGGATATGGAGATGGAGGTAGGAGGGGCCATAACCCACTGATACATCTTTTTTTTTTTTAATTGATTTCAGAGAGGAAGGGAGAGGGAGAGAGAGAAACATCAATGATGAGAATCATTGATCAGCTGCCTCCTGCACACCCCCTACTGGGGATGGAGCCCACAACTTGGACATGTGCCCTGACCAGAAATCAAACCGTGGCCTCCTGGTTCATGGGGTTAATGTTCAACCACTGAGCCATGCGGCCTGGGCTGAGGCTACCTCTGATCCTCCCACCTGTCTTTCCTCCCCAGGGTGGAGCCTCGGATGTCCCACGAACCAATGCACTGGTGCCTGAACCTCAAACGGTCCTCGGCCTGCACCAATGTATCCCTGCTCAACTTGGCTGCCGTGGAGGCCACAGACTCCTCCGTCACAGACTCTACCACGGAAGACAGTGGCTCGCTGGCTCTGCCCGTGCCCCCCACCTCCCCCACCCCACCCTGGGCTCCAGATGATCCAGATATCACGGAACTACTGGTGAGGGGCCCCAGCTGGGGAGGTTGGTCCTAGCCCTGGTGGGAGGCAAATGCTGAGGATGAGGGGTGTCTGTGGTTCTGGTCACTTTTTTTAATAATATTTTTATTGATTTTAAAGAAGAAGGGGAAGAGAGAGAGAGAGATCAATGATGAGAGATAATTATTGATTGTCTGCCTCCTGCACACCCCCTACTAGGGGTGGAGCCCACAACCCGGGCACATGCCCTTGGCTGGAATCAAACCTGCAACCCTTTAGTCTGCAGCGGATGCTCTATCCACTGAGCCAAACCGGTAGGGCGATTCTGGTCACTATTCAAAGCCCAGAGGAACTGTTGCCTCCACCCCTACCAGCCAGCCATGAATCTGTTCCGTTTTTGGTGAATTGCTGTTGCTGCCTGGGATGGTCTTGATTGATTGATTTATTTAATTTTTTTTTTTTTTTTTAATTTCAGAGAAGAAGGGAGAGGAAGAGATAGAAACATCAATGATGAGAGAGAATCATTGATCGGCTGCCTCCTGCACACCCCCTACTGGGGATCGAGTCCACAGCCCAGGCATGTGCCCTTGACTGGAATCGAACCCGGACCCTTCAGTCCACAGGCCGATGCTCTAGCCACTGAGCCAAACCGGTTGGGGCTGGGAGTTGGTCTCTCGCAATGTCCCAGGTCAGGCCATAACCCACTGAAAAAGCACCCAGTCAACACCTAGTTCTCACACTATCTCCCAGGTACAGACTGGGGACAATACATCCCTTAATAGAGGCCATGCTGGGATCCCAGAAAAGGGATCTCACCCCAGGATGGGTGCATCTGGGAACGGTTCCTTCTGGACTTTGACAGAGGAGTAGGAGTTCTCTGAGGGGTTCACCTAAGAATCGGGGGTAAAGCAGTGAGGTGAGCAAAATCTGTGAGAATGTAGAGAATTCCCCACAGAAGCATAGAGGCCTACAGCTTGGTCCTTTTACTGCCTCCCCCCTCACCCCCCGCCAGCAGCTTCCCCGGCCAGCCCTGACCTGGGCTCAATGTGGACACTGAGAATGGCACTAACAATAACCAGGATTGCCTGGCCAGTGGGCTCATCCATTTGGTCATGCTTCCTCCCATGCACAGAAAGGTTGCCGGTTTGATTCCCAGTCAGGGCACACACCCAGCTTGTGGGCTCTATCCCTGATCAGAGGTGGGTAGGAGGGAGGTAGCAGATGGATGTTTTGCTCTCACATGGATGTTTCTCTCTGTCTCTAAAAATCAATTTTTTATATACATATTTTTATTCATTTCCGAGAGGAAGGGAGAGGGAGAGATAGAAACATCCATGATAAGAGAAAATCATGGATCGGCTGCCTCCTGCATGCCCCCCACTGAGGATGGAGCCCACAACTCCCTTGACCGGAATCGAATCTGGGACCTTTCAGTTCACAGGCTGATGCTCTGTCCACTGAGCCAAACCAGCTAGGGCTAAAAATCAATTTTTTTTAATCTTAAAAGAAAGAAAAAGAATAACCGCTCATAATGATGTTAATGAGATTCTCTGGAAAAGACTGAGCACTTTCTATATTCTAGGATCCTCAGTTTCCTCATCTGTAAAATGGAGGTGTATTTGTTCTCACACACAAGAAATATCTCCTCAACGCCTACAATGTGCCAGACACTAGTCTAGGAGCAGAAACATAGCAGTATCCAAGACAGAGCTCTGGATACAACTGTAACCCACCTTATGCAGTTGTCATGACAACAATGTGCAGTTCATTCATGTAGCCAGCTGTAAGCACAGCATAAGTGTTGGCTGTTACTGTCATTCTTTTTATCTGCCCCCATTTCACACATGAACATATTGAGGCACCAAAAGGTAAGAGAGCATAGCCGAAGTAATGCAGCCGGTGTGCAGTGGAGCCAGGCCTAAGAGTCAGGGGTAGGAGATGGGGAGCACCCTGCACTGATGGGGGTGGGGGCGGGCAGTGAGGTCCCTGTGGGAAACCTAGAAAGGAAGCCCTTAGCCAAGGAAGACTTTCCAGAAAAGACAAAACACAAGTTGGACCTTGAACTTAGCATGTCCTTGAAGATATGGACGGTACTGCCCAGGCAGAAGACAGGGAAGCTAGCCGGAACATGTGCAAAGGGACGGGTTGAAAAGGACCCTCAGAATGGGGGTCACTGCAAGTTAGTCCCAGCAGCTGGAGTGTGGAGTATGAGAGAGAGGAGGCTGAGAGGGGCAGGGACCAGGCCTCATGGGCTGAGAAGTGTGGGTGTTCTTCTCAAGGCAATGGGGAGCCATTGAGGGTTCAAGAGTGGGGGGGGGAGCAACTTAGGGTATTCACTCTAAATTTACTGAATACCTACTAGGTGGCAGGCACTGTGCCACATCCCTATGGTGGGGATCTCATTTTCCTCTCTTAAAAGTTCTGTAAAGGAAATTTTGTCATTATATGTTTTGTTTTAAATGTATTTATTTGAGAGAGAGAGAGAGAGAAATGTGGACTTGCTGTTTCATTTATTGATGCATTCATCAGTTGACTCCTGTATGTGCTCTAATTGGGAATCAAGTCCCAAACCTTGTTGTATCGGGATAAACACTCGCACCAGCTGAGCTACCTGGCCAGGCCAGTGTCATTACCAGTTTAAAGATGGAAACAAAAATAACAGGTTTAGCCCCAGCAGGTTTGGCTCAGTGGATAGAGCGTCGGCCTGCAGGCTGAAAAGGTCCCAGGTTCGATTCCAGTCAAAAACATGTGCCTTGGTTTCTAGCACATCCCCAGTGGGGGTGTGTGCAGGAGGCAGCTGATTGATGTTTCTCTCTCATCAATGTTTCTAACTCTCTATCCCTCTCCCTTCTTCTCTGTAAAAAATCAATAAAATATATATTAAAAATAAATAAATAACAGGTCTAGCTTGGCTGGCTTGCCTCAGTGGTTGAGCGTCAGCTTATGAACCAGGTCACGGTTCCATTCCCCATCAGGACACATGCCCGGGTGGCAGGCTCCATCCCTGGTGTGGCGCGTGCAGGAGACAGCCAGTCAATGATTCTCTCTCATCATTGATGTTTCTCTCTCAAACCAATAAAATATATATATATTTTAAAAACAGGTCTAGAGAGGTGGAGTGACCTCTGCAAGTTTAGAAACAAGGTCAGGATTGGAAGCTTGGAGGGTTGACACAAAAGCAAAGTCCTTTCTTTCCCTCAAGACTCCTCTGGGGTGGGGTGGAGACCTTCGAAAGGTAGACAGAGCCTGGAGGCAGGGAGGCCAGAGGAGGCTGGGCGAGGGTCCAGAGAAGACCAGTGGAGAGAAGGGAACTGAGGAGGCCGCTCGGTGGGAGCCATCCCCTCCCCCAAGCCGAATGCTGTCCTCCCTGTGGGCGTGGCTCAGGCAGCGCTTTGCCTCCCAGGGAGCTGTTTCTGAGTCACATCCCAGCAGACCGCGCAGCCTCTGAAAGAGCCCTGGCCAGCCAGCCCCAGTGCGGTGAGGGGAGCAGCAGCCTCCTCCGCGCTTCAGGTTCCTTCTCTGTGGAATGGAAGAAGCATGACAGCCGGCACCTCGGGCAAGGGCAGGAGCAGCGAGGAGGTGCACTGACACACAGTCGCTCAGCCCCTGAGCTCCCTCAGGCCAGAGAACTGGAGCTGAGCAGAGTGTAGGGGCAGGAACACAGAGAGGGGCCCAGAGGCCCAGAGAGAGGGGACTGAGGAGGCAGAAAGGAAAGATTCGGACACTAAAGAGAAGGGGGACAGATAACTAGAGAGAGAGAGGTTAGAGAAACAGGGAACGGGCTTGGAGACCCTGCTTGAGTGACAAGTTCAGATTGGACAGACAGTGGGAGAATGATGAAGCAAACAGCTTTAAATCCTTTTTTTTTTTTTTTAAGAGAGGGGAAGGAAAGGAGGGAGAAAGAGAGAGAAACATCCTTTAGTTGTTCCACTTACTTATGCATTCACTGGATGCTTCTTGTATGTGCCCTGACCTGAGAGCGAACCCAGAAACTTAGCATGTCGGAACAACACCCTAACTTACTGAACTACCTGGCCAGGGTGACATCTGTCTTAAACTGTGACATCTGTGTGAGGCCGAAGTTATGCCACTGAAAAGGTGGTCCTGCTTTTCGGGAAGGCCCACAAATCGAGGCGAAGATGCACAGGTCATCGGACCCCTACTTGGAATTGTCCTGCTGTGTGTGGACTGGCCTGAGGCTGCGAGGTTTGGGTTCTAACCCCTTCCTCATAGATCCCGGCCTGCTGTCCTTATTTTGTTAGTTTGTTTTTTAATACTCACCTGAGGATATATTTCCACTGATTTTGAGAGAGAACAAAGGAGAGAGAGAGAAATACATTGATTGGTTGCCTCCTGCACACGCCCCAACCAGGGCCCTGGCTGGAGAGGAGCCTGCAACAGAGATACTTGCCCTTGACCAGAATGAACCCGGGGCCCTTTGATCTGCAGGCTGATGCCCTAGCCACTGAGCCAGCAAGCTAGGGCTTGCTGTCCTTATTTTTAACAATGCTGATGCTAATTATTATGCCTGGCTTATTGATCACCTATCGACCCTTACTGCCATCTGAACCGGGTATCATTAATCCCATTTTATGAGAAAGGAAACAGGCAGCCTTAAACTAGGGAATCACACTGCTAAGTCACAGGGTGTGTGGGTGGCCAACGAGGGCTTTGTCCCCAGGTCTCTGACTTCCTGTCATGCCATTCACTCCTTAGCCAAGGGTGACAGGCTCTGTCTTCACCTTGCCTCTCATATGTGCTTAGTGAGGCTGAAGCTCACCTCCAGGCACACCAGCTGCCATATATACCTTTGATTGATTGATTGATTGATTGATTGATTGATTTCAGAGAGGGAGAGAAAGATAGGTCAATGATGAGAGAGAATCATTGATCGGCTGCCTTCTGCACACCTCACACTGGGGATCAAGCCCGCAACCAGGGAATGTGCCCTGGCCAAAAATTGAACCATGACCTCCTTGTTCATAGGTCAAAGCTCACCACTGAGCTATGGCGCCTAGACAAGGTTCATCTCTGTCTCTGTCTCTGTCTCTGTCTCTCTCTCTATATATATATATGTGTGTGTGTGTGTGTGTGTGTGTGTGTGTGTGTGTATTTCAGAGAGGAAGGGAGAGGGAAGACTAGCTAGAAACATCAATGATAAGAGGGAATCATTGATCAGCTGCCTCCTGCACGTCCCACACTGAGGATTGAACATGCAACCCAAGCATATGCCCCTGACCAGAATCGAACCCAGGACCCTTCAGTCCGCAGGCAGACACTCTACCCACTGAGCCAAACCAGTTTTGGCAAGGCTCATCTTTTAAAGCAGTGCCAAAGAATGTATGGACATATTTTAAACCACCATGGTTTTGTGAGTTTTTTTTGTAGATGCCCTTCATCAAGAAGACATTTCCATTCTATTTCTAGTTGGTTTGTTTTTTATCATGAAAGAATGTTAGCCCTAGCTGATTTGGCTCAGTGGATAGAGTGTCGGCCTTCGGACTGAAGAGTCTTGGGTTCGATTCTGGTCAAGGGCACATGCCCGGGTTCTGGGCTCCATCCCCGGTGGGGGGGGGGGGTGCAGGAGGCAGTGGATCAATGGTTCTTTCTCATTATTGCTGTTTTTCTCTCTCCTTTCCTCTCTGAAATTAATATATATATAATGATGTTAGATTTTGTCAAATGCTTTTCCTCAGTTAACATGATTATGTGTCCTTATTTCATTAGAATATTTATTTCATTAGAATAAATGATGTATTACATTGATTCTTTTCTATATGTCAAACCAACTTTGCATTCGTGGGATAAATTCTATTTGATCATGTAATTCTTTTTATATACTGCTGGATTTGGTTTAAGATTTTGTGACTGTTTTCAGAAGTATATTGCTCTGTAGTTTTATTTTCTTGTGATGTCTTTGATTTGGGCATCAGTGGATAGAGCACAGAATCAATTAGGAACTGTTCCCGCTTCTGTTTTTTTTTTTTTTTTTGAAAGTTTGGGATGGTAGCAATTTATTTATTTTATCATTTTTTAAAAATATATCTTATTGATTTTTTAGAGAGGAGAGGGTTAGAGAGCTAGAAATATCGATAGGATAGAAACATTGATCAGCCGCCTCCTGCACACCTCCTAGTGGGGATGTGCCTGCAACCCAGGTACATGCCCTTGACTGGAATAGAACCTGGGACCTTTCAGTCTGCAGGCTGATGCTCTATCTACTGAGCCATATCGGTTAGGGTGGTAGCAATTTTTTTTTAATGATTGGTATAATCAGTGAAGCTATCTGGTTCTGGGCTTTCCTTGGTTGGGAGTTTGATTATTAACTCAATCTCTTTACTTGCCATGGGTCTATTCAGATGTCCTAGTTCTTCTTGAGTCAGTTTTGATAGTTTGCATTTTCCTAGGAATTTCTCCATTTCATCTACATTATCAAATTTAATGGCATACAGTTGGTCAGAGTATTCCCTTATAATCCTTTTTCCTTCTGTTAGATCCATTTTGACGTCCCCTTTCCTTCCTGATTTTAGTAATTTGAGTCTTCTTTTTCGTAGTCAGCCTGGCTAAATATATGTCAGTTATGTTGACCTTTAAAACAAACAAAACAAAACCTTCTCATTTTGTAGATTTTACATACTATTTTTCTACTCTTTCTTTTTCTACCATTGCTTCTTTTTCTACCCTTCCTCCTGCTAGCTGTTTAGTATACTGTTCTTTTTTTAAAGTTTTCACATTATTAATTCTGAGTGCTTTCTTTTTTGATGTGTTTAGTGCTCTAAATTTCCTTCAAATTCTTTCCCTAATCCCATAAAATTTAGGTTATTGTGTTCATTTTCCTACAACCCAAAACTTCTTATCACTCCTCTTGTGACTTCTACTCATTGGTTGTTTATGAGTGTATGGTTTAATTTCCATATATATGTTTCCCAAATTTCTTCCTGCAATTGATTTTTAAAAAAATATATTTTATTGATTTTTTTTACAAAGATGAGAGGGATAGAGAGTTAGAAACATCGATCAGCTGCCTCCTGCATGCCCCCCACTGGAGATGTGCCCGAAACCAAGGTACGTGCCCTTGACCGGAATCGAACCTGGGACCCTTCAGTCTGCAGGCTGATTTCTAAGTTAACTCTCCTGATGTCATCAAGATCAAAAAAACATACTTTGTATAATCTCAATCCTTTTAAATTTGAGAATTTTGGGGGAACTTTTTGTGTGCACTTGAGGAGAATGTGCATTCTCCATTGTTATGTGGCATGTTCTATATATGCCTGTTAGGGATGGTTGATTTATAACGCTGCTCAGATTTTCTATCTCTTTGCTGATCTTCTATCTAGTTGTCCTATCATGGAAAGTGAGGTATTGAAATCAACCATTAATGTTGAATTGTCAGTTTCTCCTTTCAATTCTGTTATGTATTTTGAAGTTTTGTTAGGTGCATATATATTTATAATTATTATATCTTCTCAATGACTCAACTTTTTTTTCTTCTAAATATATTTTATTGATTTCTTACAGAGAGGAAGAGAGAGGGGTGGAATTTGGGGGGGGGAGGGTTTGACTCCACTTTGCTGCCTCCTTAAAATAGTATTTATCACACTTGTTCTCCACAGCAAGAAATGTGATATTGTCCCCATTTCACAACGCAGGAAGCTTGTTCTCTTTTCTCTGTGTGTATTAGTTCAGCAACTGCCAAAAAAACAACCTGTTTATTCCTCACATAACAATCTCTACAAACAGTCCTCACTGGTTTAGCTGAATGGATAGAGTGTCAACTTGCAGACGGAAGGGTCCCGAGGTCGATTCTGGTCAAGGGCACATGCCTGGGTTGCGGGTTCAATCATCACTGAAGTTTCTATCTCTCCTTCTGCTTTCCTCTCTAAAAGCAATAAAAATATATTTTAAAAAAAGGAAAGAAAAAAAATCCTACAAACATAGCATCCTGCTCTTCAAATGCAGTAGGTTATGGGCTCCTGTGTTCTGATGGCTCAGCTATTAAGTCACAAGTTTGGCTGCTGAAACAGAAAGACACAAACAGCCCTGGCCAGTTTGACTCAGTGGATAGAGTGTCGACCTGTGGACTGAAAGGTTATGAATTCTATCCCTAGTCAAAGCACGTACCTCAGTTGCAGGTTCGATCACAGCCCTTGTCAAGGCACACGCGAGAGATAACCAATCAATGTATGTCTCTCATGTTGATGTCTCTCTCTCTTTCCCGCTCCTCCCTCCATTCCATTATCTCTAAAAATCAATGAAAAAATATCCTCAGGTGAGTATTTAAAAAAAAAGACACCAAACAGCATAGCTTAAACAAGATGGAAAATGTTATCTCTTGCTTGTAAGTCTTCAGAGGTGATTGGAATCTAGGGTGGGAGCTTCATAGTGCTGGCATTCAGGTTTCCTCTGTCTTATTCTGTCTTCCATCTCATGCTCCAAAATGGCTTTAGCCACCAATTTTGCACTCTTGCCAATAGGAAGAAAGAAATGGGCCATTCTCTCTTCTTTCCCTTATTAAAGGTGTGACTCCAGTAATTATCTTCATTACTGGAGGCCCAGGGTGCACGAAATTTGTGCACGGGGGTGGGAGTGTCCCTCAGCCCTGCCTGTACCCTCTTCAATCTAGGACCCCTCGAGGTATGTCCGACTGCCCATTTAGGCCCCATCCTGATATAATCAAACCTAAACGGGTAGTTGGACATCCCTCTCACAATCCAGAACTGCTGGCTCCCAACTGCTCACCTGTCTGCCTTTCTGATTGCCCCTAACTGCTTCTGCCTGCCAGCCTGATCACTCCCTAACCACTCCCCTGCCAGCCTGGTTGCCCCTAACTGTCCTCCCCTGCCGACTTAGTCCCCCCCCCCCAACTGACCTCCCCTGCAGGCCTGGTCACTCCTAACTGCTCTTCCATGCAGGCATGGTCATTCCCAACTGCCCTCTCTGCAAGCCTGGTCCCCCCCTCAATTGCTCTCCCCTGCAGGCCTGGGTACCCCCCAATTGCCCTTCCCTGCAGGCCCAGTTGCCCCCCCTCTTCCATCCCCTTCAGGCTTAATCATCCCCAACTGCCCTCCTTGTAGGCCTGGTCTCCCCCAATTGCTCTCCTCTCCTGGCCTGATCACCCACCAACTGCCCTCCCTTATAGGCTTAGTCCCTCCCACCTGCCCTCCCTGTCCTCATGGGGACAGCCATCTTGTGTGTTGGAGTGATAGTCAATTTGCATATTACTCTTTTATTAGATAGGATTCCCATTCACATTCCTTAGCCAGAACTTAGTCACATGACCATGCCTGGCTACAAGGAAGCCTGGGAAATGTAGTCTTTGGCTGGGAAGGGAAGTGCTAGGAAGCAATCAGCAAACTGCAGCTTGCAAGCCACATGCAGCTTACGAGCTGCAGTTTGCTGCTCTGTTAACTAATGAGTTTGCTAACCACTGTGCTAAGTTAACTTCTGTAAATGTGGAAGAGCTGAGAGTGGACCCTGCCTCATGGATCCTCCTGAGCCAGTTTGGTAGGAATGACAAAGCATTTTGTGGCGATAAAAGATAGCAACAACCCAAGGCCACATGGATGTTCTTGTCCACCCAGGTACATAGTACATGAGGTGGCCTTGTCAGATTTTAAACCCAGAACTTAGGCCACCTCATGTGCTGTGTATCTGGGTGACACAGGACACCCCCCTCTCTGAGCCTCATTTGCCTCTCTTTTAGAAGGGGCCAAATAATTTCAGCAGGTGTGGTTGTAGGAATAAAAGAGAAAATGTGTGTAAGCGATTGGCCTGGAGCACAGTTAGTGTTGGTGTCTAGGACTTGGGTTACCTTTAGAATTCTCCGTGCTGCAAATTCAGAGCATGTGTCTGAACAACGTACCTTATTTATGTCTGTGGATCCGGAAGGCTTTTATGTCAGTGTTTGGTTGAGGCCATCTTCCTTCCTCTACGTGTCTGAGTGCTTCCCCTACCCCCACTCCCTCGTGGTCCTACTTACTGTTCTTCCCACCACGAAGCAGAAACCAAGTCCAGCCCTGGCTTTCCGAGCAGGAGCACCTCAAATCCAAAGTGGCGTGGTCTTGGCTCAAAGTCACGTGGCCACTCCAGGGCAGAATCAAGGTGTACACGGAGCCTCCTCTCAGTTCTAGACTTGTTCTTGGGGTTGGGGTTTTGCTCCCACTCAACTGTCTTTCATTCTTCCCCAGAGTGGGGTCAATAGTGGATTGGTTCGCGCCAAAGACTCCATCACCAGCTTGAAGGAAAAAACCACCCGGGTCAATCAGCATGTGCAGACACTGCAGGTGCGCAGAACTCCTCCCCCCCAACACCTCCTCTCCCTCCAGGGCCACTTTGCTCTCTTAGGCCCCTCCACCAACTCAATGAACCCATAGCCCAGCTGGGAAGGCAGAGGCTCAGAAAGGAAAGCAATCGTCCCAGGCCTAGCCTCTCCCCACCTTGGGGCACATAGTGGGGTGTCCCCTGTAGCCCTTAGCTAACTCCTCCCTTCCATGCTCCAGAGTGAGTGTTCTGTGCTGAGTGAGAACCTAGAGCGAAGGCGGCAAGAGGCAGAAGAACTGGAAGGGTACTGTAGTCAACTCAAGGTGAGCTTCGGGAGGGCTAAAGGGTGGGGGGAAGGGTGTGGATTTAGGAAGAGGGTGGGGGGAATGGAGTGGGTGGACACGAGAGGGTGGGGGAGTGGAAAGTAGCACAGGACAGGTTGAAGGAGAAAGTCATCCCTTTATCCAAGGGAGCCAGGCTCCTAAGGGATAGAACAATAGGCAGAGGGCAGACACTGGGTGGGGGAGAAGGAGGTCCTGGTGCCTTGTTATCTGGGGTGGAGCCTGTATGGAAATAAAAGGGGAAGGGCAAGGAGGCAGAACTGGAATGGGAAGGCAGGGCCCCTGCCCTGGTGTCCTGACCCAGGAGAACTGCCGGAAGGTGACTCGGTCCGTTGAAGATGCTGAAATAAAAACCAACGTTCTGAAGCAGAACTCTGCCCTGCTGGAGGTGAGTGGGGGGGAGAGTCCCAGGATTGGGGACAGGGTGCTTGTCAGACTTCAGGTGGAACTTGCCCACCCCACCATCACCCTTCTCCTTCGTGTTCACAAACTTCTCTGTGCTCGGTAATAGTCAGGCCCCGAGGGAGACTTGTGTTGGACTTTGAGTGGGAATGTCCATGGCGCCCCTATGCCCACACATCTTCCAGCAAAATGTTGGAAAAGTTTAAATGGTTCTTCCTAAACAGGAGAGAGTGACACCTTGGAGGATTAGGGGGGAGGAGGGAATGCGGGGCTGCATGGAGACAGGGAGGCAGGCATCTTCAAATGAGAGAAGGGTCCCCAAGTAATGGCAAGTGGGAGTCCATTTAGATTCCAAGCTGGATTTCCCAATATCCTGCCCCGCCCCCCCATATTCATGTACTTTCCAATCTCAGGGACTCACTGGGTGGATCTGGGGTGGAGGTGGTGGCGGGGCCCGCAAAGGGCTCCACGCCCTAACCTGCCCCCTTCCCGGGTCAGGAGAAGCTTCGCTACCTCCAGCAGCAGCTGCAGGATGAGACGCCTCGGAGGCAGGAAGCCCAGCTGCAGGAGCTGGAACAGAAGCTGGAGGCCGGCCTGTCCAGGCAGGGCTGCTCCGGGCAGCCTGGGAGCCCTGATGACCCCCCACGGCCACGCAGCCTGGCCCCCGGCTGCTGGGGAGCAGGGGCCCGGGCTGGGGAGGGCCTCATCATGAGTGAGCAGGAGGTGCAGAAGGTGTCTGCTGGCCTGGAGGACCTGAGGTAAGTGGGTCCTGGGGTGGAAAACTGGAAAATCTTGGGGGGCAGGGCCCAGAGGGTGGAGCCCTGAAGAACCCGGGAGGGAGTGTTTCAGGAGGTGGTGACCCAGAAGGGCAGGATGCAGATAAACTTAGTTTTGAGCACAAGGCTGGCGGTAGGGGGGTCCACAGCTGGGTAAGGTGAGGTGGGCAGGTTGTGTGTGTGTGTGTGTGTGTGTGTGTGTGTAGGAGAGGTAGGTCGTTGGAAGCTCCAGGGTCAAGGAGGCAAGGGGACAGGTTGGGGAGTGTGCCTTGAAGAGGCCGGGTCTGGAGGGGCTGGTGTGGGGCTGGATGGCAGGATGAGCGGAGGGCCAGGATTCCTGGGTGAGGACAGAGGCAGCGTTTTAGAGGAGAGGGAAGGGTTCCAAGAAATAGGTCTAGAGAATGCGGGGACTGGATGGGCCCGGAACCATAGACGTGGTCTTGGCGTGGCGGCCCGATGAGGATGAGTCCAAATCCAGCCCTGACCAGCTCCTCACCTTTCCCTTCCAGGAGGGAGGTGTCCTCGTTGACCGCGCGGTGGCACCAGGAGGAGGGGGCGGTGCAGGAGGCCCTGCGGCTGCTGGGGGGCCTGGGCGGCAGGCTGGACGGCTTCCTGGGCCAGTGGGAGCGGGCGCAGCGCGAGCAGGCTCAGACAGCAAGGGGCCTGCAGGAGCTACGGGGCCGCACCGACGAACTGTGCACCATGTGAGGGCCACGGCGTGGGGCGGGGCTGCGGGAGGGCGGGGCCTCGAGGGAAAGAGGAGGACCAATCAGCTGGGACCAAGAGGGCTCGACAATATACTGACACAGGGAAGCTCCTATTAGAGAGTAGGAGGGGCTGGCCATACCCAATAAGGCCTGAGGGGCGGAATCAATTAGAGAAGTTTTCCACACCTTAAAGGACAAAGGGAGGAGCCAAGCAGGCGTAGTGAAAGCCAATTGGAGAACAAGAAGGGGTAGTTCAGCCCTAAAAACATAAAAGGAGTCCGAGCCAGTTGTCTAATGGTTAGAGCCTCCGCCTGTCACGTCAGATTCCCTGTCAAAGACATATTCCTGGGTTGCAGGTTTGATCCCTGGCCCCCGTGGGAGTGCATGTGGAAGGCAACCAATGTCTGTCTGTCTGTCTCACTCACTCACCCCCTACCTCCCTTCTACTCTATCTAAAATGCAATAGAAAAAAATATCCTCGGGTGAGGATTAATAAACTTAAATTTTTTTTTAAATAAAAGGAAGGGCCAATCAGAGCAGAGAGGGGCAGAGGCCAATCAGAGCAGGGCGGGGTATTAGACTTGCTGGTCACGGGCACAGCCTCGCTCCGCTCACTCGGAGAGGTGACCTCTAAGCCCTGGCTGCTATTCTGCTCAGGGTGGAGCGGTCAGCGGTGTCTGTGGCTTCGCTGAGGAGCGATCTGGAGGGGCTGGGCCCTGTGAAACCGATTCTGGAGGAGCTGGGGCGGCAATTTCAGAGCTCTCGAAGAGGGTCTGACCTCACCATGAACCTGGACCGGGCCTCCCAAGGCTCCTGTACCCGCTGTGCCAGGTAAGAGGCCCAGGCCTGGCTCCCGGTGAATTCCATAAAGAAAAAGTATTGAAGGAGATGGGCATTGGTGAGAGCGGGAGGGAGGGCATTCCCAGGCATGTGTTGTAGGACCAGCATTCTTGGTGCATTATGGGAGCCACATTTCCCACGTGGAGTCAGTATCTTGTGGACACCAGGACATACAGGACACCAGAAAGTCCTGATATAGTCAAGCATCCTAGACTTCTAGTGCATTGTGGGAAGATTGGGGTGTGGTCGTTGGTGGGAGGCTGGGTTTACCGGTGCATTGTGAGATGAGACCTTGGATTATCAGAGAGCAGAGGGATACCATGTTCGGGTCATATTAGGAAGCAGGAGGACTTCCAATACAACGTTCGACCAGATTAAACCAGTCCATTGTGGGAAATAGGAGCTTTTGGTGAACTGAGGGCCATCAGGTGCCCTTCGGGAGTGGGACTCCCCAGGCATGGTGGTGGGGTTGCAGGGGTGCTCCATGGGAAGGGGCCCCGGGTGGAGGCTGGGCAGTAGGCATCTTGGGGATGGAATGAGTACCAGGCCTCTTTCACCTGCTGACTCCCCCTCCCCCAGCCAGGGGCAGCAGCTGTCCACGGAGTCCCTGCAGCAGTTGCTGGAACGCGCTCTGACCCCACTAGTGGACGAGGTGAAGCAGAGGGGCCTGGCCCCTGCTTGCCCCAGCTGCCAGCGGTTACACAAGAAGATTCTGGTACCAGGGCCCGTGGGCCACCATGCCCCACTTTTCTATCAGAGAGGGGGCGGGAGCCCCGGGCACAGGGACTGCTGTATGCGGCAGGGTGGGAAGACTGAGCTGTGGGCAGCAGGTGTAGAGGGAACACTAGGCTTTAATGATTAGAGTCAGGGGAGGGGCAAGCACTTTAGAAGGTTGAATTTAGAGACATTTTGAAGAGAATGTCACTTTGTGAACATTTTAGAAACCAGCACAGGGTCCATTTGTCAATTATTATTTGGAACCTTGGTGAGGGACGTTGCCCAGAGCATGATGGGACACCGGATATGGGGCACTGTGGGATGCAGGAGGCAGACACATCTACAGCTTCATAGAATGCAAGCCTGACTTTCTGTAGGTCTTAAGAGAGGCCACATATTATCCGGGGTCACTGAGGTCAGGCAGAGGACTCAGGGAACGTAAGTCGCAGTAAGCTAGTGCATTTTGGGAAATCAGACCACAGACTTCAAGCCCAACAGCTAATGGAACTTTTCATCCTGATGTGGTTTCCAGAGAGCTGATGTCTTATGGGCCAAGGCCTAAAGGTATTAGTCTATCCGGTGAGACAGACAAGTGAGGCAGTGTAGGGCAGAACTAGGGGACTGTGATACCATAGGACAAGGGGCCTGGTGCATTCTGGGACATAGGGAACCAGAGCACTAAGGATCAGATTGTGACAGAGATGCTGGTCTGTAGATAAGGAGATGGGAGGTCTTATGAGATGTACAAGGTCACCATGTGATGGGTACTGGGGGCCAAACACATATCCAAAGCATGATTAATCGAGGGCATTCGGGGAAAGTAAGATTGATGCTGATTTAGTGCTCGCTGGGACTCAGAAGGCCAGTGCATTAGGGGACAGGCAGTGGGACAGAGCCGGGTTCAGCACACATTGGAATTTGGAAGGCCAGTGCATTGTGGGAGGCTGGGGTCCACTGGAGGCATGATAGGGTACCTTGAGGGAGGAATGTGGGTCCCATGGGCCCCTGCCCCTTGCCCTCCGCGATCCAGCTCCCTCCACCCCCAGCCCAGTCAGGCAAGCCCAGCGGCGCCTACACTCCTCTCCCCAGGAGCTGGAGCGCCAGGCCTTGGCCAAGCATGTCAGGGCAGAGGCCCTGAGCTCCACCCTTCGCCTGGCCCAAGACGAAGCCTTGCGGGCCAAGAACTTGCTGCTGACAGACAAGATGAAGCCGGAGTGAGGAAGGAGGCTGAGGGCATGGGAGGAGGGTGAGGTCTTGGGGGTCGGGCCTGAGTCACCCCCTCCACCAGCCCCGTGGCATCTGGGCCCACCAGCACCAACTGCCCACTGTCTGCCATTACAGGGAGAAGGTGGCCTCTCTGGACTATCTGCACTTGAAGATGTGCTCCCTCCATGATCAACTCAGCAACCTGCCACTTGAGGGGTCCACGGGGACAATGGGAGGAGGAAGTAGTGGGGGAACTCCACCAAAACGTGGGGGCCCAAACCCTGAACAATAAATGGCTCCTCATGCTGGCATGAACTCTGTCTCCTTTTTGGCACCAAAAAATGGTTAGTAATTTGGATGCACACCATGCCTCAGCCCCTGGGCTCCCTGCAGTGCAATCCTCAGCTAACAGGCTGTCTCCATTCAGAGAGATGCAGGTGATGGTCCAGGTTTTTGGAAAGAAGGTAGGGGGGCCCTAGCTGGTTTGGCTCAGTGGATAGAGTGTTGGTCTGTGGATTGATGGGTCCCAGGTTCAATTCCAGTCAAGAGCATGTACCTTGGTTGCGGGCACATCCCCAGTAGGAGATGTGCAGGAGGCAGCTGACCAATGTTTGTCATCGATGTTTCTAACTCTCTATCCCTCTCTCTTCCTCTCTGTAAAAAATAAATTAAAAAATCAATAAAATATATTTTAAAAAAGAAGAAGGTAGGTAGGTTCTGTGGTACAGTCTGCATCAGTCAATATTTTTTAGAGTGATTTTTTACTAGGTAATTGCCAATTGCTATGTAAAGAATTACCCCAAAACTTAGCTGCTTAAAGCAATAACTGTATATTATCTCACAATTTCTGAAGGCCAGGAATCTGGGAGTAGCTTAGCTGGATGGTTCTGGCTCGGGGTCCTCATGAGTTTGCAGGATGTCAGCTGGGGTTGCAGTCATCTGAAGGCTTGACTGGGGCTGGAAGGCTCACTCTCATGGCTGTTGGCCAGGGGCCTCGACTTCTCATGCCAGCTTACTTCTCTCAGAGCAGCAGTCTAAGAAAGAACAAGGGCCTTTGATGACCTGGGCTCCCCAGTTGTGTGGTATCATTTCCCCTTTTTATGTTCCTTAGAATTGAGTCCAAATTTTACTTAGGGGGTGTGTCAGAGAATTTGCAGACATATTTTAAAAAGATTGTCAATTTGTAAACATATTTTAAACCACCACAGTAATGCTATTTTTAAGTTTTTAATCAAAGCATAAAATAAACAAGAGAGGTTCACAAATTAAAAGCTTCATGAGACCAGCAATTGTGGCTCAGTGATTGAGCATTTACTTATAAACCAGGGGGTCACAGTTTGATTCCCAGTCAGGGCACATGCCCAGGTTGTGGGCTCAATCCCCAGTGTGGGCATGCAGGAGGCAGCCAATCAATGATTCTCTCTCATCATTGATGGTTCTATCTCTCTCTTCTTTCCTCTCAGAAATCAATAAAATATATATTTTTAAAACTCTATGAATTATCATGAAATAGACATGTTCATGTAACCACCACTAAGATTTAAACATTCAGTTTATAGCATCAACTGAATCTTTTCTCGTGTCCCTTCACAATCACTACCCTTTCCTTCTGCTCCAAAGGTAATCCCTATGCTAACATATTGCAATGAGGTAAGAAAAGAAAGAGGAAACTCATTATTCTGAGATGTCATAATTATACATATAGAGAATCATAAAGAGCCTAATATAATAAATTATTAAACATCAGTGAGTTTAGCAAAGAAGTTGAATAAAAGCTGAACAAATCTAGCAGAAGACATGCCAACCCCTCTACAGAAAGGTTACAAACATAACAGAAGTTAAAGACCTTAATAAATGGTGGGGGTTAAACAATATTCATGGTCTATTAGATATTATAAAGATGCTACTTCTTTAAAAAATAAAAAACATGTTTAAATTTAATATATTAAGCCCCAATTGATTTATAGATTCAAAGCTAGCAGATATGAGATTTATTAAGGTGGCTTCATTTGTAGCCACAGGGTGATGGGGACTGGTGTAGGAGGGTTTAAAACCCCTCAGAGGATGCATATCATTTTACAGAGTGATATGGGCCATGTTTATAAGCCCCAAAATTTATGCATTGAAGCCCTAACTCCCAGTGTGATGGTATTTGGAGATGAGGTCATTGGGAGGTAATTAGGTTTATGTGAGATCACGAGGTTGGGGCCCCATGATGGGATTAGTGCCCTTATAAGGTGAGACACTCTTTCCCCACCATGTGAGGTATAGCAAGAAGGCAGCCATCTGCAAACCAAGAAGCAGGCTCCTATTAGACACCAAACCTGCCAGCACTTTGATCTTGGCCTTCCCAGCTTCTGAAACTGTAAGAAATAAGCGTTTGTTGTTTCAGCTGCCTGGTCTATGGCATTTTGTAACGGCCCAAATTGACAAAGACACAGAAAAAGAAATAGGTCCAGAGCAGATAAATCATTTACATAAGGCCCTATCCGGTTTGGCTCAGTTGGCCTGTGGGCTGAAGGATCCCGGGTTCAATTCCAATCAAGGGCACATACCTCTGTTGCAGGCTCCTCTCTGGCCCAAGACCTGGTCAGGGATAATGGAAGAGGCAACCAATTGATGTGTTTCCCTAACATCATTATTTCTCTGCTTTCCCTCTGTCTTCCACTCTCTCTAAATAGCAATGGAGAGAGAAACCAAGATAGCAGCATAGGTGAACACCTAAACTGCTGCCTCACACAACAATATCAAAATTACAACTAAAAGACAGAACAGACACCATCCAGAACCACAGGAAAGCTGGCTGAGTGGAACTTCTACAACTAGAAATAAAGAGGGGCTCACAGAGACCCAGAGGAGCTGGAAAAAGCTGAGGTACGGAGACATGCTCATGAAGAGGACGGGTGAAGTGCCTGGCTGGCTTCCTCTAGCAGGAGGGAGATGGAAACTCCCAACTGCACTGAACCCCATTTCTGACTGCACTGAACCCCAGTTTCAGGCAAGACTCATACAGGGGGAGTCTGGACTGCTGTGAAAAGGGAGGAGTGCACAGAAACTTACGGGAGCTAGGAAAGGCAGAGGTCTGGAGGCATGCATGCCTGGGCATGGAGAGGACTACAGTGATTACCAAGGGACACTGAGACCCAGCGGCCGCCATGCAGGGCAGGGCTGATGGGAAGCTAAGGCTGTCTGCTCAGCCCTGAGACTCTGCCACATCCAAGCCCAGCACAGAGGCTTTTGCAGTTTTGCAAGTCTTAAGGCTGAGTCCAGCACAGAAGTTCTCCTGGCATAGACACAGCTGATCCTCACAGCCAATTGGCGTGGAGGTCAATTCCCTGCAGTGATAACAACAATAATCAAAACTTAACTACAGCCAAAACTGGTTTGGCTCAGTGATAGAGCGTCGGTCTGAGGACTGAAAGGTCCCAGGTTCGATTCTGGTCAAGGGCATGTATTCTGGTTGCGGGCACATCCCCAGTAGGGGGCATGCAGGAGGCGGCTGATCGATGTCTCTCTCTCATCAATGTTTCTAACTCTCTATTCCTCTCCCTTTCTCTCTGTAAAAAATCAATAAAATATATTTAAAAAAAACTTAACTACACAAGACTGTACACACAGTCCAAAAAGGGGTGCACTAAGAGAATCTACCTAAGGTAACTGGGAAGGTGGAGCTACTGGGCCATATAGGACACCTAGCACACAAAGCCACTCTATCAACTCAGGGAAGCAGTGAAAATGCAGAGACAAAGGAACAAATCACAAATGAAAGAAATGGAGGAAAACAAATGACTGGTTATAGAGTTCAAAACCAGTTATAAGGTTTTTCAAAAATTTCCTAGAAAAGATGGATAAATTTAGTGAGACCCAAGAGGAGATGAAAAAGGACCAACTAGAAATTAAACATACACTGACTGAAATAAAAAAGTATTATGCAGAGACCTAACAGCAGACTAGAGGAACTCAAGAATCAAGTCAAAGATTTGAAATACAAAGAAGCAGAAAACACCAATTGAAAAAGAAAAAAGAATAAAAGAATGTGAAGATAGTATAAGGAATCTCTGGGACAACCTCAGGCATACCAACATCAGAATTGTGGGGGTGCCAAAAGAAGAGAGAGAGCAAGATACTGAAAACCTATTTGAAGAAATAATGATTGAGGGAGGCTGTTGGCAGCTTTGGGATGAAACTCAACATCTCTTTCCCAGCCACTGGCTGCCAGAAACTCATTGAAGTGGGCGATGAACGCAAGCTTCTTACCTTTTATGAGAAGCGTATGGCCACAGAAATTGCTGCCGACAATCTGGGTGAATAGTGGAAGGGTTATGTGGTTCGAATCAGTGGTGGGAACGATAAACAAGGCTTCCCCATGAAGCAGGGTGTCTTGACCCATGGCTGAGTCCGACTGCTGCTGAGTAAGGGGCACTCCTGCTACAGACCGAGGAGGACTGGAGAGAGGAAACGCAAATCTGTTCGAGGTTGCATTGTGGATGCTAATCTCAGTGTTCTCAACTTGGTCATTGTAAAAAAAGGGGAGAAAGATATTCCTGGTCTCACTGATACCACTGTGCCTCGTCGCCTGGGGCCCAAAAGACCCAGCTGAATCCGAAAACTTTTCAATCTCTCTAAAGAAGATGATGTCCGAAAATATGTTGTGAGAAAGCCTCTAAACAAAGAAGGTAAGAAACCTAGGGCTAAAGCACCCAAAATTCAGCGTCTTGTTACTCCACGTGTCCTACAGCACAAACGCAGGCGTATTGCTCTGAAAAAACAACGTACTAAGAAGAACAAGGAAGAGGCCGCAGAATATGCTAAACTTTTGGCTAAGAGAATGAAGGAGGCCAAAGAAAAACGCCAGGAGCAGATTGCGAAGAGACGTAGACTGTCCTCTCTGAGAGCTTCTACCTCTAAGTCCGAGTCCAGTCAAAAATGAGATTTTTGTAACTAACAAAGAAAAGCAAATGGCAAAGCCCCTTTACCAACTACTCATTGATGATAAAATCTAGATCAATGGAGAGAAGCTTATCTAATGGCTAAAACTTAAAAGCGATATATATCCTTCAAATTCACAGGTGCACTGTGATGGTGAAAGATGGTTTTGAATCTGGGTGGCTCAGGAAAAGATTCTTAGCAGTAGGCGTTTTGGTGAATCAGAACAAATTCGGGAAAATAAATGACTAGAATTGTGAAAAATAAATAAATAAATAAATAATGATTGAAAACTTCCACCATCTGGTGAAATAGACTTACAAGTCCAGGAAACTCATAGAACCCCAAATAAAAGGAATCCAAAGAGGACCACACCAAGACACATCATAATTAAAATACCAAGAGTAAAAGACAGAATATTAAAAGCAGCAAGAGAAAAACAGGGAGTACCCATATGATTGTCAGCTGATTTCTCAACAGAAACTATGCGGGCTAGTTGGGAGTGGCAAGAAATAATCAAATGGATGAATAGCAAGAACCTACAATCAAGATTACTCTATCCGAAGGGAGCCAAGATGGCGGCATAGGTAAACACCTACACTGCTGCCTCGCACAACAATTTCAAAACTACAACAAAAGACAGAACAGACATCATCCAGAACCACAGGAAAGCTGGCCGAGTGGAAGTTCTACAGCTAGAAGGAAAGAGAGGGGTTCACAGACACCCAGAGGAACAGCAAAAAGCTGAGGTACGGAGACGCGCGCGCTGGGAGAGCGGGTGCCCGAGTACCTGGCTGGCTTTCTCTGACGGGAGGGAAACGGAGACTCCCAACGGCATTGAACCCCTTATCCTACGACACTAAACCCCAGACCCAGC
>PVJN01024805.1:0-12093 GCA_004026805.1 Lasiurus borealis
CTGACCTCCTCTACCTCAGCCCAGCCACCATGGCTTTGTCCAGAAGAACGTCCAGAAGGTCTCGTGGAAGGTCTTCCAGTCTAATTAGCATATTACTCTTCATTAGCATAGATAGAGGCCTGGTGCACAGGTGGGGACCGGCTTGTTTGTCCTGAAGGGTGTCCCAGATCAGGGTGGGGGGTCCTGCTGGGGTGTCTGGGCAGGCTGGGTGAGGGGCTGATGGCTCTTGGCAGGCTGGCCAAGCCCTCCAGCAGGGACCCTCACCCCATGAGTGTGTGGCCAACCTGGGTGAGGGGCTGAGGGCTTTCTTCAGGCTGGTCAAACCCCTTCAGAGTGGGGGTCCCTGCTGGGGTGCCTGGCCTGCCTGGGTGAGGGGAATGATGGCTGTTTTCTGGCTGGCCATGGCCCCCCGGATACCCAAGCTCCCAGCCCCTCCTTTTTATCTTATTTTTCCCCCCCAGCACCTCCTTGAGCAGAGGCCAGGGCTGGTTGGAAACAGGTCTCTGTGATTTATTTAGCTTCTATAATTGAAACTTTATAGCCTTGAGCAGAGGCCAGGGCTGGCCAGGTCAGGTGAGAAGCTTGGTTTCCTCCATTGCCAGGGGCAACCCAAGCCTCCTGCTTGCTTCAGCTCTGTGGCGGCCACTGTCTTGGTTGGGTTAATTTGCATACTTGCTCTGATTGGCTGGTGGGCGTAGTGGAGGTACAGTCAGTTTGCATGTTTCTCTTTTATTATATAGGAAGGTACAGGTTGCTGTTAGCTTAAATTAGGGTTACCTGCCTGGGTGAGGACGAAGGACTGAGAGAGGAGGCTGGTCAGACAGGCTTTCTGCAGGAGCCTGTAGTATGCTGACATGCGATACCTCACAGGGGCATCTTTAGTTGTGTGAAGTTGGGTATGAAAAACATTCCTCGAGAAATAAGTCAGACAGGAAAAGTTAAGAACGGTATGATTTTACTGATGTGGCATATAAAACTGAAAGCAACAAATGAACAAAGAGACAAACAAAAACTCATAGACACAGGCAGCAGCATGGTGCTTATCAGAGAGAGCGGGTGGGCGGGCGGGGTAGTAAAGGGGGTACCGGGGGTCAGATATATGGGGATGGAAGAAGATTAGACTTTGGCTGGTGGGCACATAATGCAGTAGACAAATGATCTATCATAAAACTGTACACTTGGAAACTGCATAATTTCATTAACCCAATAAGTTTAATTTTAAAAATATTTTAAAACCATTCCTTGAAGAATAAACAAAGTATGCGAAAGTTATGTTTAAGGGACCTCAGGAAGGTCATTGTGACTGGAAAGTGGAGTCAGGGAGAAGTAAGGAACAAGTTGACACTGTAGCTGAAGGGAGAGTCCCAAGTTATGTGGGTCAAAAGGTCAGCACAGGTCAAAGACTGTTCTGTTGAAGACTGATTGACTAGAAGAGTAGTATTTTAACGGACAGATATAGAGGCACAGTATGTTTTGAGGAGATAATTGAGTTTTGAAGTTTGAGGTGCTAATGGGACAGTTATATGCACTGTTGATGACTCGAAATATGGGAAGTTGACTGAAATGGATAAGGAAGGAAGGAGCATACTTTGGAATTCTCCGCATAAAATTGGTAGTTGACATAGCAAGAAGGGAAGATAGAAAAAGGAAAATAACAAGAAAAGATACTTGGTAATTACTCATTTCCCTCTTCTCTTTCTGAGAAGTTGCCTACTCATCTTTCTAAATCACAGTTCAAATATCACATTCAGTTTTTAAAAGATGTTTTTATTGGTTTTTAGAGAGAGAGGAAGAGAGAGGGATAAAGAGAAACCTCGATGGGAGAGGAACTTCATCGATTGGTTGCCTCCTGCATGGCCCCTGCTGGAGATTGTTCCTGCAGCCTAGGCATATGCTCTGGCCTAGACTCAGCCTCTTGGTTCATGGATTGATGCTTAGCCACTGAGCCACACCAGCCAGGCTCACATTCAGTTTTGGAGGATTTTGATGGATCCATAAAGGGATGGGAGATTGGAACAGAGGCTCTGGAGGAGAAGGAACTGAGTTCCTTGTCAAAGAACTAAGGAAGTGCCACAGTAGTACAATATGTCCTCTCAACTAGCAGAGGTTAACCCTCGTCGAGGACTGCCGTGTTGCTGACAGGGACGGTCCCTTACCTGACTGTCCCTTGCTGTCCGCTAGGGGAATATGAACTTGGGGGAATATGAACTTGGCTTTTGTTCTCTGCGTGGAATGGTTGAGTACATTATTCTCCTAAAATTTTCTTTCCAACAGAGAGCCCATTAACACACGGTACTCTTAGTAAACAGCGGACTTTGTGAGGCAGTCATTATGCCAAATGGTTTAGGAGTGTCCAGGTAAATGAAGACAGAGTTACCGAGAGCCTTAAGCATGACGCTCTTGAGCAAAATTACGATCTGTATGTATATATCGATTGCAAACAGCCACATCCATATTTTTTTCTTCTTTTGTCATCGGGGAATAAGAAGTGAAGTGATGCGGTTATGAGATTAAAATCATCATCATCAGAGCACTGAGGGATATGAGTAATTGATATAATCCAACAGTCTTGTTTCTTAGATATATTATTGCTGTTCATAATACGTAAGAGCAGTCATTTTGCAGTGGTTCAGTTACAGTACCTGCTATGGCCAGCAGATGCCTGCAAACACCGTAAAATCATTTTGACCAGATTGTTTTAAAGACCAAACTGCTGTTCTTTGGAGCTATGTCTATAATGCTAGTCTAGTATGATTGTTTGTATTTCATTCTTAGCCTTTTAATTCTAGATGTAGAGACTGCTGAAGACATTTTATTTGAAAGAAACATTTAATTAATATTTTCTTTTCTGGAGGATTAAGTGTGTATTAGGGTATCTCCTATTTGTATGTCATTTAAACAATTTAGATGAAACTGGGAAAGAGAAGCGCTTGTAAATGTTGTGCCAGCTTTATCTCCCTCCCCCACCCCCCGTCAGAAGAATTTTAATGTCTTCTTTTGTTTGTCTTTTTCTCTAACCAATATAGGAGAAGTATTCAAAAGGAATAATACCCCTTTCTGCTATATCTACAGTACGAGTTCAAGGAGACAACAAATTTGAGGTTGTTACAACACAAAGAACTTTTGTTTTCAGAGTAGAAAAAGAAGGTAAGATTATTTCTTTGTACCTACAAAAACACTTGCAGATATTCAAGAAATCTTTGAATATGTTAGTTTTAAATAATGTACATTTTATGTTAATTTGTTGAATGCCATAAGCAAGTTGACAAGTATTTATTCACTATTCTTGCATGCAGCTAATACTTAGTGAGGATCTACTAAGGGTCAAGGACTCTTTTAAATTCTGAGCATACAGCAGTGAAAAGAAAAGGAGACAAACACCTTGCTCTTATGGGTAATAATGCAAAATCATTATTTAATATGCCAAAAACCCATTTTTTTTCTTGCCATCCCAAGGTTGGGTTTACAGCAGGCTTTAACAGCACACACAGGCACAGTAGTGGTTCTAACATAGATTTTGCAGCACCTTTTCTTTTTCTTGACTATTTTCACCTGCATCAGCTGCTACAGGTCACTCGATGGTGAAAATTGATGTAAAGGTGGTTTGGGGATATAATCTAAACCTTTAACCTTCTCTGACTTTCTGGGTGGGAAGGAGGGAGCGAGAGCCAGGGGAAGTAAGATTTTCTGTTGTGTATTTTGATTGACTGCCAATAGCATCATTACTATAAACACCGCTACTTTTAAGTCATATAGGTAAGGTTCTATTCATTAATTAAATAGGATTTTAACTTATTTTAAAGCCCACTTTTAGGATAGATTATAACTCAACTAGATTTTTAAAAGTACTTTTACTTGTTGGCACTTAGTTATATTTGAATAATGAATACTCATTTTCACAATAGCTTCATGATACATGTAGGTATTATAATTATTCCATTTTACACATATGAGCATTCACTTTTTATAAACTCCAACAATATTAACTGTTACAGAGCAATATTTATTTATTTTTAAACTGCTAGATTTCTAGAACATGTGCTTGGGCATGGCACGTGGAAAACATTCCATAAAGATTATTTATTTCCCGAAAGTTTCCCATATTGCTTAGGATAGTCAGTAAATGAGTAAGTCCCAGCCGCTGTTTATATTGGAGCAGCCTTTCTGACTCACTCACCACTTGAGGGAGCAGCTTAGTGGTTTCTAATGGGATAACAGAAACAAACAAACAAACAAAAAATACCCAAACAAAACAAAATACCAAACAAACATAAAAAAGCGTAAGAAATACCAAAGTACCTCACTTCTGGTGCGTCTAAGTAATTGATTGTGAAACATCCCAATGCATATATTGCACCCAATGTCATGTGACAGTGTTTCTCACTTGCTATTGGACAGATGTTGAGCCCTTTAACAGGGGTTGACACAACATGTCAGGTGTCTAACCGTGGTTCACGGCCTGTATCTGTGCACCCAGTCTTGTTAGATCCCAGCCACCGTCACTCACTGACACCTGGCAGCTGCCTGTGCCTCAGTGGCAGTGTTGCCCAGCCTGTATGCCCAGGAGAGCCTGGTATATTTACTGTGGGCCCCTTTACAGAA
The DNA here is from genome assembly GCA_004026805.1 of Lasiurus borealis. Taxonomy (NCBI): domain Eukaryota; kingdom Metazoa; phylum Chordata; class Mammalia; order Chiroptera; family Vespertilionidae; genus Lasiurus; species Lasiurus borealis. The sequence continues at coordinate 4,603 of PVJN01024805.1, forward strand.
AGAAAGCTCGCCAACCCCTGTCCTGTCCTAGAGCACTTTATATAAACCTGCCGCTTCTGGGAGAAGCTGCTTTCTGGGATCCACTGCCTCAAATTCCGAAAGTTACCCACAGTTGTGGTCCTCTGGGTGGAGCTTGTCTCGGAAATCATGGTTTTCTCTTAGGCTGTTTCTTTAAACACATGGCGTCGCCACTCTCTCTCCGCTGGCTCTCCTGGTGATCTTTCCTTCTGCTTTGGTTTCCAGGGCCCCGAAGGTGATGGCCTGTGTCTTTGAAGTGCTGATCACCTTCCCGTGGCCTGTCAGAGTGAATTCCGCATTTGCCACGTGGCCTGCATTTTAAGATAGGCATGCCCAGTAACGTTTCCACATTGGTTAGCCATATGTACTCGCTGCAGTTAAAACTTAAACAGGCACCTTTTCTTTAAGTGGAATTTGTCCACCCACACATTTAAAAGTTACGTGTTTGTAGCTGATCCATAGTTCATCTTTGTGATAGGAACTTAGTATAACAATTTCATTAACTTTTATATAATTTATGTGTTAAATAAGTTTAGGTCTTTAATTTTTGAAAGCGTGAAAATACTGCTTTAGTGAAAAATGGGGGTTCTATTCACATAGAATTACTGAAGGTAATTTTCAAGTTATTTTCATTGAAAGTCATTTTTGCAGAGTAACAAGTCACGTTTTTAAAGGTAAGTGGATGTAGCCAATCACAGTGGCTCAGTGGTTGAGCATCGACCTAGGAACCAGGAGGTCATGGTTTGATTCCTGATCAGAGCATATGCCTGGGTTGTGGGCCCCAGTGAGAGGATGTACAGGAGGCAGCCGATCAATGATTTTTCTCTCATCATTGATGTTTCTATCTCTCTCTCCCTCTCTTCTTCTCTGAAATCAATAAAAATATATTAAAACATAAAATAAAAACAAAAACAGGTATATGTAGAGATGTGTGGTGTATGTGTGTGTGTACATATACATAAATGCTATCTGAGTGTCCATATCTTTAGTATGGAACCTACAACAAGATACTAAATACGTTTCATGAAGTGTTGTTTTCCTTCCATGCATACAAATGATTACTTTTTATTTTGTGGGAACTGAGAAATCAATCAAAGGAAATATGGCTTATGAAAAATTTGACTTCATGAATTCTAAACCAAATTAAACTTTGCTTCCATCTATTCATCATACAAGACCAACGTTTAGAACACAAAGAGGAAATGGTTTCCTCTCCTAACAGACATGAATTCTTCATTTTGGGCAGGAAGGTTCTGAGTGACCTCCATACGGCAGCTCCCCGTCTCCCCCGAAACCAGCGTCACTCCTTCCAACCGGCTGTGTAGCCCCCTGCTCAGACAGGGCTACAGTTTGGCATCGTTCCCCCACCCATTTTCAAAGGCCCAGTTCCCCCCGGCTGCCCAGTGCAATACTGGCATTCTCTTCGTTGAAATGCTAACATTTTCAAAGTGCTCTTCCTCCTATAGGAAACGTAGTCTGCTTCTCTTGGTCCTCCAGCGGAGCCAGGGGCCCTGGTCAGAGAAGCTAACGATCTCGTCATTTAGTCTGTAGCCTCTTGGCACCCGAGGACACATGCGGATGTGTCATCGCACACACTCAGAGAGCAGGTGATGTTTGAGTGCTCAGTTCTCAGCGTTAAAGCGGGGCTTGAGCAGTATTCCAAGGGCTCCTTCCCCTTCCCAGGCCATTGCATCAGCGGCTCTCAGCTGCAGGTCCCATGTTCCTATCCATCTTCGCCCGTTCTGGACTCAGGGGGACAGGAAGTGTCCTCCTCCCAGCCCTGTTCCTAGAGTCCAGAAATCCAGACTCTGCCACACAGCCCTCTAGTGGCACTGCCATACCGTAAGGCTCTCCTCCCCTGTCCCTGCCTCCTCTTTTCTTCTTAAAGAACACTTGGGCTAAATAAAATCCCACATAAATTCCCCTTAGTTGTTTCGGGCAAGCAGACTCACTGTTTAGAAAGCGTCAGTGTTTCAGAAGCCAGGCGTGGACCATTCACTCCCTGGAGGGAGAGCCGGTGATGACGCACAGCTCTCCGCTGCCTCCTTTGATAGGCTTTTCCTGATCTAGTGGGCCACACACTGCGAGTCGTTTTCCTCTCATTTTCTCCCTCCTGTCTCACATCCAGTACATCAGCAAATCTTAGCGGTTTGCGTTTGGAAATATGTCTGTATGCAGGCCCATACTCTCAAGAGCTCCATCATTGCCACTCTTCTAGTAGTACAAGCCTCCGCGTGTTTCCAGATCATGGTATGAACTGCCCTGGATTGAGGACAGTCATATTGTCACCGCAGCTGTCAGAGCACTCACTTAACAGGAAAGTCAGATCATGGCCGTCCGCTCCAGGCGGTCTGTGTCTTTCCATCTCACTGGGGGAAAGCCTTAGGATGCCCCAAAGCCCCCCTTGGGTGGTCCTGGTTCCTCTGTCCTTATCGCCTGTGCTCTCCTGAACTGGCCACACCTGCTGGTTGCTTTGGGGTCTTAACACTTGCTGCTTTGTGTGTGTGTGTGTGTGTGTGTGTGTGTGTGTGTGTGTGTTTATTCCAGAATGCTCCTTCTGCCTGCAGCCTTCCTCCTGACATGATCTATTACTCCCACTTGCTTTCGGCTTTTGCTCCACCATCACTTTGTTAGGCCTTTTCTGTTAGTTTATATAAAATAATACTTCCACTGAAACCGGTTTGGCTCAGTGGATAGAGCATAAGCCTGCGGACTGAAAGGTCCCAGGTTCGATTCCTGTCAGGGGCATGTACCTTGGTTGCGGGCACACCTCCAGTAGGGGGCGTGCAGAAGGTGGCTGATCAATGTCTTTCTCTCATCGATGTTTCTAACTCTCTATTCCTCTCCCTTCCTCTCTGTAAAAAATCAATAAAATATATATAAAAAATTAAAAAAATAATAATACTTCCCTCATCTCGTTTTTTATTTTATCCTATTGCGCTCCTCACTGGATAACAGACTTTCCTATATTTTATCACCTTCCTTTTGGCATGGAGTGTGGTGAACTTCAGCAGAGTGAGGCCATGAGCTGTCTTGTTCCCTCTTCCATTCCTGGTGTGCAGAATAGGTCTTGGACTGAAGTGGGCACTCAATAAGTATTTGTATGAATGATTGGTTATTGATTTCAAGAACAAGCCCCGTGTGCAATACTTCCTCCCCTGAAATGGGCCATGGGTTACTTTGAGGGATATTTATTATAATCTGTTATCATATCAGATTATATCAAAAGTAAGGGTCCATTTAAACTTGGTTAGATGCTGTTATTAATCTGTCACACAGCCCATGCAGAGTAATACCTAGTGTAATATATCCTTTATTGCCAATATTTATGCCTACGTACTACTAAATCCAGTAGTCTGTAGGACATGAAGTCTTTGTGTTGAATTTTTTTTCAAAATTTCCTGTTTTGAGTAGTATACCACAGTTGGCACTCCTGAACACCTCAAGAATTAATTTGAGGTTTGAGGGAATTCCTGTTATCTTTTACTTACATTCTAGCATAATTTCAAGAAAGTGGCAATTTGTTTCCTCTACTCTATCCTTCACCACCCCCTCCCTTTTTTTTTTTTTCTTTCTCTCATCTGAAATATTCTACTGAGCGGAGTCATATCTATGTCAGAGCATATTCTCAGAAGGAATGGTGCATAGACACTCAATAAATATTTGTTATTGAAAAGAATGAAAGTACCTTGGTGTGAGGAGCCGGCAAAAGCTAGGATAACATCTAGCTTTGCCCAAGATACTTTGCCCAAAGGAAAAGAAAATCATTATTTGTTTTCGAATATTGTGACTTGCCAAGCGTATTTACCATGTCTAAGGAAGCACACATCATACAGCCACATACCAAGTGAAATTTGTAATCCATTTTGTCGTGTTTGAATTATCTGCATCATTGTTTAAAACTGAATATTACTATTCCTAGTCTTCTTCTTCTTTTTTTTAATATAATTTATTGATTTTTTACAGAGAGGAAGGGAGAGGGATAGAAAGTCAGAAACATCGATGAGAGAGAGACATGGATCAGCTGCCTCCTGCATGCCCCACAGTGGAGATGTATCCGCAAGCAAGGTACATGCCCTTGACCGGAATCGAACCTGGGACCTTTCAGTCCGCAGGTTGACGCTCTATCCACTGAGCCAAACCAGTCTCGGACCTAGTCTTCTTCTTGAATGTTTCCTTCCTATTAGTAGATGAGGCCTTTAGGAGCGAGGTAAATGGCTGTAAGGGAATCATTTGTTGAGATGCAGCCATAATTTGCTTAAGTCCAACAGGTTCAATTGCCTGTTTCAAATTATTTCCAGACACTGAGACCTATGCTAATAGTAATCCAGAAGCCACAACATAAAATTATAACCAACATTTCAAACTCAGTGACTTAGGTGGATGAACCCAACCAATACTTATATACTATTTACCTAGCAGGAATATCATGTGTGAGACTAAGGATCAAGAGTAATAACCTAGTTAAATGGAAGGTCTGTTGTCATAACAGAAAATATAATAAATTTATTATACCATCCGGATCTATTTATGTGGATGTAAAAATGTAGAATAACTGCTGCCTATTGACACTGACCTAGTTACGAGAAGGTTTCACATCTTTTAGTTTATAATGATGCTGGGGAAATTCAGCAAATATTTTGTCCTGATATATAGGAACAAGCACTGTTACCTGGAGATTATGTAACACCTGCCATACACATCGTTGAATGAGTGTTTAACAAATATTTTGGCTTTGGTCATTAGAGACGCAGCTAACTGGTTTTAGTTGTCTTGAAGATGGTCAAGAAGGAATGTAATTTTAAAATTAAGGCAGATTATGAAATAACTGTTTTTAATAGTTTCCAAGGTGAGCAAATACAAAGATAATTTAGAATTAAGGGATATATTATAAAATAACTTCCGGCTCATAGTTTAATGTGAGCAAGTCTAATATGGAAACTGTGTAAAAACTCAATTTACAATGGAGTTATTCTGGCAAAACCTGTCTCAGAAGTCTCTGAGGCATTGCCCAGTTTCCCAAGCTTTGGTACAGAGTATCTTTCTCCTTCAAGATTTTTTCTACCTGGAATTCTGTTTTGCCTTGATATCCAGCTCTCCTCTCCCCTTCTCCTCTTCTCTCCTCCCCTCTCCTCTCTTCTCTCATCTCTCTCTCCCTCCCTCCCTCCCTCCCTCCCTCCCTCCCTCCCTCCACCACCATCCCTTTTTTTCTTTGCTAACCAATTTTCCAGTCTCATAGATACAGTTGTAATTCACGGTTTGTCCTTTTCTTCTTTTTTTACATTAAACATTTATCCACATCCCTCGGTCTGTCTGCTCTGGTATAAATTGCATTCATTTGTATGTTGCTCTCAGTCTTCCTAGAAGCTCATGGACACTGAGAATTTGAGGTAGCCTGTTAATAAAATGGAATTTTCTACTTTCTTGGATCAATTCATGTCAATTCATGACACCTGTTATTCTGAGGAACTTAATTTTTGTGGACACCTGTCAAACATATTCAAAGCCTAGTTACTTTTTACTCCTTTCAATGTCTTAACTTCTTATGTGCTATTTTGTTTCCAGTTTCATTGTACTTTTAAGTCTCTCTTGCCTTATTCCTGAATTTCCCAGCTTTCTTTTGGTCTACCTATCATCATCCTAATCATGCCCCTTCCTTGTTAAGAATCCTGAATTTCCTTTGCCTCTGGAATAAAGACAAAATTTCCTGCAGAGACACTAGAGAGAATCTATAGCCCTTTCCCCCATTATTTCCTTGTGTGTTTAAAAATTATAAATATGTTCATCTATGTTGGTTTATTTTGCCCTTTTTTTCTTGTGTTTTCCTCTGCTTAGTTATAGTATTCTGCTCTTCTCTCTCCTATCCCAAACCTGTTTTGTCTTTTCAATTGCTCCTCATTCCCAAGACCTACCACAAACCCCCTCTTTTCATAGTGCCAGCAACAGTTGTCTGACAGTGAAAACATTTGATTCTCTTAATTTTAACACTAACTTGCTGTAAGACCTTCAGCAAATCACTTACCTTCATTAAGTTGACATTTATTATTTGATACTATTTGATTGACATTTATAGCACTAGAGGCCCGGTGCACAAAATTCCTGCACAGCTGGCGATCAGGGCCTATTGGGGGCTTTCTCCATTCTGTGCCGCCCCCTGGTGGTCAACACACATCATAGTGAGTGATGGAACTCCCAGTCTCCCGGTCGAACTCCTGAGGGAACACTTTGCATATTAGCCCTTTATATATAGTAATGTTGTGTTTTATTATGTGTTTATATCTAATTTGCCTTATAGCTGTAGTTGCTCTTTGGGGAGTAGATCAAATTCGTGTGCCTGTTAACAGTGTGTTGCTCATAGATGAAGGTCACTTAGCTTTTGTGGAAAAAGTGAGAAACCCAAATTTTAATTTACCGAATGTGAGAAAGGAAAAAGTGAGTGAATATCAGGCAACATACCCTTTAGTAGCGTACATTCTCAGTGACAGAAAGTAAGAATTTTCTGGGCATTTGAATAACTTCATTGCCCAGACAATATGTTAACTGTTTGGTCACACTACGACTCTCTTCTATTTAAAGAAAAAAATCAATCTCACAAATAATCTAAAAGAGTGCTTCTTGAATATGAACATGGATACAGGTCACCTGGGGACCTTGTTAGAAGGAAGATAATTTTTTAATAAATATATTTTTATTAATTTCAGAGGGAAAGGGAGAGGGAGAGAGAGATCGAAACATCAAGGGTGAGAGAGAATCATGGATTGGCTGCCTCTTGCCCCTTCCCACACTGAGGATCGAGCCTGCAACCTGGGCATGTGCCCTGACTGGGAATTGAACCGTGATCTCCTGGTTCATAGGTCAATGCTCAACCACTGAGCCACACCGGCCGGACTAAAAGGAAAACTCTTATTCATTATGTCTGGGGGTGGGTCTGAGAGTGTGCATTTTTGATAAGCTCCAAGGTGGAGCAAGTGTCACTGGATACAGGACAACTGAGTAGTGTGTGTTATTTGCTTTTCCTTACAGAATTGAGTATTGGCCCTGCCTGCAACAGCACGAACAGTGTACTGGTGGGAAAGAATCTTTGCGTTATCTGTTGTAGAGAGAGTAGGTCCCTGGTCCCTGTTTCTATGTGTGTATAACGTATGTGAGTGTGGATACATGTATTTTGTTCCCATCTTTACTTTCAGAGGAGAGAAATGACTGGGTCAGCATCCTACTAAATGCACTGAAATCGCAGGCCCCCTCCTCGCAGTCTCAAGCAGTGGCTGCACCCGAGAAATGCGGATATCTTGAATTGAGAGGGTATAAAGCCAAAATTTTTACTGTGTTAAGTGGAAGCAGCGTGTGGCTCTGCAAAAACGAACAGGTAAGCTGTGTCACAGCAATTGCAAATTGCAGTCCCTGCTTACATTAGCAGCTGTGCTCTGTTGGGCTTATTAGTGTTTTCGCTTACAGGCCTGCTTATGCCTTGAG
>PVJN01024805.1:12193-30814 GCA_004026805.1 Lasiurus borealis
ATTACACGTTGCAGCTGATGCTGAAATAGGCACCTGTTGTGTGTTTTTTTGTTTTTGTGACAAAATTATAGAGTAAAGCACATATTTTCTTGAGTTTACATTATTTTGGCGTTTGTTTTGTGCTGATAAGTTGCTAGCAGAGAAAATAATTTGCTAGAGACAAGTGATTGATATACACACATTCACACATAGGCACATAAATACACACATATCACATATATGTAAATAAAATAGGCTTAACTTGTCATTGAATTTGGTTAATATGGAAGGACTCAATAGAAAGTTTCAGTGTTATGAGAGATTGATGGTAAAAGAAAGTTTTAATAAATTTCATTAACTTCACTTGATTCTGTAGACTTCCCTTTCTCTAATATATCTTGCTTTTAATATGTATAAAAAGTTCCTTATTCCTTTTTATTTACTTAACTTTCAGCTTAGAATACATTAAATGCTTAGTAATTATTTGTGGAATTAAACGGTGTGTTTTGGATAGCTGATCTAAAATGAACTCATTGTATGATACAGTAGAGTGGGTTATGATATTGTGAACTATGAATGCTGGCGGTTTTCATAATAAAAATAGTGAAATAAACTCAAAACAAATCATTTCAAAAAATATTAACCCTAGATCTTTGTCCAAGGCATCGTTTGGAACTTCAGTGCGAACTTACTCATTACATTTTTTGGGATAAGATTTCTTAGCCAATTAACTGTGGACAGCATTGATTGAACACTGTTGGCATATTAATAACTTGGATAGTTAGCCTATTTCTCAGGAATAGTGATGTGCAGCTTAATAACGTTTATGAACTCAATATGAACACTTTCTGTTTGTGAAGTTAGATGATTAAAACTTTTCTTATTGGACTGGTGGTTAAAAATGCATAATTTGCATATATCAGTATGGAAGTTTCTTTGTTAAATGAATTCCATAAAATAATTGAGGTATTCATCTTCAGTTGCATAGACCTCATGGGCTTCAGATTATTAGTTTAATTGCTTACATTCATTAGAATGTCTGAGTTTGTTATTCTGTAGAAGTAAAGTATAATGCTTTTAAGGTTTTACTGATATGTTCTGGTTAGCAAGAAATATCTGAAATCTTTGCTTTAACATTAGTATTTGAGTATAAAAAAGGATAATAATGACTACCATTTGTTGAGTACCAACTGCTATGCTAATTAATTTATGAAGATTCCCTTTAATCTTACCCACAAATATGGGAGGAAGATATTCATGTTTTATAGCTGAGGAAAATGAGGATTAAGTAACTTGTTGAGTATTTCAGTTCATTATAGAGTTTAATTTAAAACCAGAACTTTGCAACTCTAAGTCTAGCTTCTTAGCCGCTATAGCAAACTATCTTTTTAAGCTGTATGTTGAAAAGAAAATTTGTGGCCTGTGACCTTTTAGAAATAGATGGAGATTCTTTCCTTGAATAATTTAGTTGCCTGGAAGGTTCACAGTGTGCATTCAATAAGCATTATAGCATGTCAGGCTCTCGAAAAATGAGGCGCTGACTGGAGAACACGAGTCTTTCAGGAGGAAAAGTCAGAGAAGACCAGTGTCCATGATAGATGGGGAGCTCAGGCCTCTGCCAGGCTTGTGGAGGAGTTACAGAGAGGTGCAGAAAGGGGCATCTGATGAAGTCTGAAAATTAGAACATTTCCATGTGCACAAATAATTGAGTATATTCTCCATAAAATTAAAGCATTAACCCTGGACTCCTCCTCCTCTTTTGAGAAATAAACCTCTTTTTTTTTTTTAAAAAAAAAAAGGTTTCTTATTGATTTTAGAGAGAGAAGAAGGGGAGAGAGAGAGAGAGAGAGAGAGAGAGAGAGAGAGAGAGAGAAAGACATCAATGAGAGAGAAACATTGATTGGCTGCCTCCTGCAGGGTTTGAGCCCACAACCTGGGCATGTGCTCTGACCCGAGAACCCGAGAATCGAACTGGTGACTTCTTGGTGCACGGGGCAATACTCAACCAACTGAGCTACAATGGCAGGACAATCAACCTATTTTTGATGGATGTATAGTTCACGTTCTTTTTAATGCATTAACGTGTATGCTACACACACACACACACAGACACATACCCTTGCAAAGTGCGTATTATTGTTTGTGTGCTCTTAAAAAATTGCCATATTTTCTGGCGTATAAGATGACTTTTTAACCCAGGAAAATCTTCTCAAAAGTCGGACGTCATCTTATTCCCCAGGTGTCATCTTATAGGGCCAGTATATCCCAAACTCTATATTTTAACTGGAAAAGTTGGGGGTCATCTTATATGCCCAGTCGTTTTATATGCCGGGAAATACGGTATATCAAATTCATCATGTTGTATGGAGCCAGGTCTTAAGGGACTTAGTCTAAAGAACTACAGTGGTACCTCGAGATACGAGTTTAATTCGTTCTGTAAACTTGAGTCGCGGTAAACTGGTGGGTCTTGTGTAGCCAGTCGATCCGCAAGATTACTCGTATCTCAACTGTTGCTCGTATTTCAAAGCAAAAATCGCTCTCTCGACGGCTCGTATCTCAAAAATCTCGTATGTTAGGGCACTCGTATCTCGAGGTACCACTGTATTTGGTTAAAGACTGGCTGGATAGATTAAGGATGGCCCTCTATGTTCAGGCCCTGACATATTCTTCCAGTTGTATTTATTTATTTTATCTTTACGTCCTGGGGCATACCTTCCCCCCAGAGGAAAGTTGCCCATTGGTTCGCTCACATGGTTTAGCAAATTGTGTGAAGGATTTGGGTGACCTGCTAAATAAGGAGTCTTCCTTCTAAATGGGCAGGGCTTTAAGCTAGTGTTTTAGGAAAAGCACTAAAAGATAATAAAATAGTTTGGTGTAACTTCTAAAAGTTTTATACACACATACACAAAGTAATCTTGTGGATCTTTAAAAAGATGATGGAAAAATCTCATCACAAAATGCAAGGGGTGTTTGATTTGAACCTCTGTATTTTAATTTGTATTGTCTCTCATGTAGTTCCATGTATCAAAGCTTGATTACTTTCATTGAAAAATAATTTTAGACTGAATTTATTGCCCACATATCTTATAGTTTGACTAGAATAAGAAAATAAGAACATTGACTTACACTACCTAACACGAACAATTTTCACTTTCCTTTTCTCTAATTGTACATAGTCTTACTAATTCACTGTGGAGGTGACTAGAGTGAACAGAGGATAGAGGTGGAAGGGTAGCTGTTGCAGTATCTGTGGAAGGGCTATTATAAAAGAAGCTTGGGAACGCATTTAGAATGAAGAAGATGGGACTGCGCAGTGCCAGTTCGGAGTTTTCATTCTTGCTCTGCTGTTAACTAGCGCAGGTAATTAAGTTAATCTCCTTAGATTTAAATGGCATCGTGTGAAGAAGAGAGAGAGATTACTGTCTCCAGCTTATTACAATTCAGCTATCTGAACTTACTAGACACATTGATTTAGGATTTCTGGAGATGGTGTGTTGGAATCTGTATTTGTAGAAAGTATCCTAGGTGAGTTAAGTGACAGGTGATCCAAGACTATCCCAGGAAAACACTGGCCCAAACTCTATCTTCTACAGAACCGGAAGCATCCATATTAAGTGAACAAGATATTTCTGGGGTTGACAAATGTGTAAAAGCAGCCTTCAGAGCTTTGAGGGGTTCTTTAGCTCATCGTTCATTAACTTGAGGTTGCTACACTTCTTTTTGTGAGGGTTGCATTTGTAAGCATACCGTTTTCTTGATGGAACATTTTGAAATGTGCAACATTTAAGTGGAAAGTTGCCAAAATCATTGTTAGTGGTAATAATATATATTTTTTAAGTTTGAAGAACTGTTGCTAATAAATTATATATGGTTTTAAACAATAGCTACTGGGTTGTTGTTGTTTGTGTGTATGTGTGTGTGTGTGTTGTTTTGTTGTTGCTACAAATGTCAATAATTTTATATAAATTTTCTCTTTTCAGCTTAAAATCCGATTACTATTTTCTTCACATAGACTTCTATTAACAGGAGAATGCCCTTTTGGAGAAATTAAAACTCCATTTGCAAAGTCAGCATAAAAGAAAGTGTTTGAAAAACAATTTGAAACTGTTATATCCCATATGTTTTGGTAACTCTGTGTCTATCTGGAAATTTACTCTTAATTTTGTTGATTATTGTAATCTTTTCTGAAGCTGTTTCTCAACTTCTAATAGGTGCCCCTAAGATTCCATGTGAAGCATCCCTACAAATATAAATAGAAATTACTTCTCTCCCTTTCCATCTCCCTCCCTCCCTGCTTCCCTCCCTCCCTCCCTCCCTCCCTCTCTCCCTCTTTCCTTTTCTCTCCCTCTCTCATTGACTTCACACCTAGAGGAAGACATAGGGAAGAGAGAAACATCTACGTGAGAGTGAAACATTGAACAGTTGCCTCCTGTATGCGCCTCAACTGGGAGGTCAAACATGCAACCTGGGTGTGTGCCCTGACTGGGAATCAAATATGAGACCCTTCTGTGCCCTGGAAGATGCTCCAACTGAGCCAAACCACCAGGGCAGAATTTCTTCTCTTTGAGAAGTGGCATCATAATAGCAAGCGGGGGGATGCCAGTCTTCACATTCTCTTCGATGTTTCACTGACAAGTCTAAACTCTGAGGAATCAGCACGGATTTTTCCTTTTCTCAGATGGACAGCTCCAACCTTTACTTTTTCCATCTTTTTCTTTTCCTTTCATACTTAGCAGCTTGTAAGAACTGAAACCTGCAGCAGATCTTGGCTAAGTAGGAGAAATGCCTTTAGGGAATGTCAGTTGTTTGTTTTTTCCAGATAGGCTGTAAAAAGTAGAAAAGAACCACAAGGAGATATCAAAACATTTGTTAGAGAGTAAGATAGCAGAGTAGAAACTGATACTAAAATTACTTTTTAAAGTTATTTTTCATTGAAATTGATATATAGTGTTATATTAGTCTCAGGTGTACAGCATAGAAATTCCTCATTTATGTACCTTACTATGTGATCGCCATAAGAAGTCTAGTGACCATCTGTCACCTTTAGTTATTACTATTTACTGTATTCCCTGTGCTGTACATTATATCCTTGTGATTTATTTTTTAACTGGAAGTTTTGTGTTTCTTAATTCCCAACCCCTTTTCCACCCATTTCCTTCCCTCTGTCAAGCGTCAGTTTGTTCTTTGTACCTATGAGTTTGTTTCTCTTTTTTTCTGTTTGTTTGTTTTTCTTTTAGATTCCACGTACAAGTGAAATCATATTTGTCTTCTGTTCAAATTATACTCTCTAGGTCAATTTATGGCTGAATAACATTCTACTGTACAGATGCACCACTTTTTTATCCATTCATCTATGGATGGACACACCTAGGTTGCTTCGATATCTTGACTTTTGTAAACAATGCTGCATTGAGCATAGGGATGCACATATCTTTTTAAATTATTGTTTTCATTTTCTTCAGATACACACCCAGCAGTAGATTTGCTGGGTCGCAGGGTAGTTCTGTTTTTAATTTATTTTGGAATCTCCATGCTGTTTTCCATGGTATAAAATGATTTAACTATTTACTCATTTGCAAAAACACTATGGTGCTATCATCACAGAAATTAAAATATCAACCCGTTAAATATTTAGCACCATGTCACAGCACTGCCCTCCGATTTTTGCAAATTTCGTTCTGATTCTTGTCTTGGCTTATGTTTTATGTGCCTGTAATGTAATATAATTATGAAAGCTTTTCTCCATATTGTTAGTTCATGAGTTGTGTAATTGAGTTTGTGTAGGTTATATGACAGTTCACTCTGTTTCTGTATTCACCTATTTTACAAATTTTTATTGGGCACCTTCTCATTTTGGGGGACTGCTCTAGGCAGTAGAGGTCCAGTGGGAACCCAAAACATCCCTCCTGTTTATTACTCTGTAATAAGTCAATAAGATTTCTGGAGCCTTTGATATATAATCTTTTCCTTTTTTTGATTACTTTTGGCAAGAATACTTACGGCCTTTTCCTAAAGAATTATTTATATTTAAAATGCTCTTAGCCCTGTGAATAGCTATCAGTTTCATTTTAACCTTAATGGAGTAAATATTCACTTTATTCACGGCTATGTCCTCAGGAGTTTCATGCAGGTAACCAACAGTTAGCAGCCATTTCGTAGCATGAACTTGTCGAATTAATGGCCATTTACAGCTGTTTTCTTGATGAGAGTTTATTAAAATTATTCTCTCTGAATTGTCTTTGTATTTTCTTTACTTATTAATTGGGATTTTGAATTTTCTTAGAATTTCTTTAAACTCATATAATATTAGTCCTCCTTTTCTACAACTGCTTTTCTTAGCTACTGCTTACTTTCCATTCTTCAGTTATTTGTTGTATAGAAATCTTGTTTATGGGATCAAATTATTTTTGTGTTAGTTCAGAGCCTATAGACTTTCTGTATTCTGGAAAGAAATAATTGTTTTTTTATAAATTTATTAATCTTGAAATAATATGGATGTTGAATGGAATTCCTGCCCGTGAATGTAAGACAAATTTAAGATATCAGGCTTGGTTTGCATTTGTTATGTTGTTGTGAAATCCAATCTGCCATCCCTTTCTAATGAGTATTTTTTAATATTATGTTAATATTAGCGGGATCATCGCAGCCAGATGTCTTGCTTGGTGGGTTTGCGTGTCCATTTAGTGGTAATTGTGGCATTGAGGTTTTAACTACATAAATTTACTTGATTAAACATTCTCAACTCGGTATAAAAAGAGGCTCATTCCCCCGTCCTCCCCCAGCATAATGTTCCCTGGTGTCTGGCGTGAGGCGGAAACTCCGATAGAATTTAAATAGACCTCATAGGGCGCCGGGTTGTGTGGTGCAGAGAAAAGCAGCAGGAAGTAGGTGGTGGCCTCCGATTCTCCGGGTTCTGTATCTGGCCAAACTGTGCATCTGGTGTTTCCCAGGAAGCCCGGTGCCAGTGTCATACAATGCCACATCTGTTTTCCGCAAATGTCTAAGCGTTAAGTTCTTCAATGCCTGGCATGGAGGCCTGGCATTCAGTATTTCTCAAAATAGGCTTCGAGATTTCAGCACATTTGGGGTTAATAGATTCTTCTTTATTTCTTCCTTTATTTATTTTTCTATATAAGAATCAAACTTTTATTTTGTAGTTTTCATTATATAGTTTTAAAATGTAGTTTCAACCAGATTTCACTGTTTCGGATCTGTACAAATTAACCCAGTATCTCGGTAAATACTTAACCATTAATTCGAATCTGGATGTTTAATGTGGAGTCCTTGGTGTGACTACTTTCAGTCATTCTAAACAAAATGGATATGTTTTTATTGAAGACAAATTCTGGCTGTGGAACCCTCAACTGCAAGGATTGTCTGGATGTATTAGACCCTCCACTTTATATTCATCGATTTTTATAATAATGCATATATGGTAGATATTGCTGTATTTTCATAAATGAGGACATTGAGGTCCAGCTCAACTAAATGACTCACCGGCAGCTGGTAGTACAGCGAGTGAGTGGCTCAGCCAAGGTTGTCCCCGAGGCCTGACCCCCAGTGCCTCCTGGTCATCACCACTTTTGCAGTCATCCAGGCCTGCACTGCCAACCACAGCCCTTGCTACAGCTGTCCGGTGGGGGATTCGTGCTTTCTGAGATTCTGCATTCTCTGATAGCAAATTAAATGTAAAATATTGGATACTCCACCATCTGTGTTTAGCTTTATGTTTTCTAGAATGATATTCTAGGTATTTCATTTTTATAGTAGTGTGTGTGTGTGTGTGTGTGTGTATGTGTGTGTGTGTGTGTGTTTTCAGTCCAGTTTATGGCATTTTAAGGGTTGGAAGTTTGGCTTGTTCCTGACTTATGTCTATTTTTTAAAATGAGAATAGTGCTGACAATCAGATTGCAGTTAGTGGGTAATTTATTTTAAATTTTCTTGAACGTCTAACATTCCCATTCCATCACATTTGAAAAATGTATGTGTACGCTTGTTATTTTTATGCATGTATTCTCTGGTAATTAGCTTTTCAACAGGTAACAGCTTCAATCGGCTTTAAACTTAAGCAGGTAGAAAATAACACTTGCTCACCAGAACTTGGTAGCACCTACTGCGTACCAAGTGTTTATTCTTCGAAGCATTTTTAATGGTATGAGTTTAATGCTCCCCACAGTGATGCAATAGCTACTCCTGTTATCTCCATTTTACAAATGAGTGAACTTCATGAAGCCAGAGAGGTATCATGTATCAAGCTGGTCTGGGTTTTGTCATTTGTCCAGTCAAGTGTCACTGCCTCTGGAAAGCCTCCTCTGAACACAGTTCCTCTCTGGGCTGGATTCGGTGCTTCCCCGACAGGCATCTGCGCACTTCTCTTCAGTGCCTTATTGCAGTTCCCTCTCCTTCTCGCCTTAAACCGAATCTTCTCCAAGGCGGGCACCCTGTCTTAGGCTTGGGGGCTGCCCCTGGACTTAGCACACTTTGGGGCACTTGCTAAGTACTTCATACACGCTGTTTTGCCAGGACAAATTTTCCCATTTTAAACAAGGGTTTATCTGCCCTGCCTGCTTCACAGAATTCTTCAAGAAAGCAGATGAGGGTTCCCAGCTGTCTGTCAGGTTCCGAGCACTACACACATAGCTACGGAGCGCATGATGGAGTGCTCTGTGTGTGCTCAATGAAGATTGATGCTTTCTAGCCTCTAGGTTAATTGGCACAGGGATTGGCACCCAGGACAAATAGGTCCTTGATAAAACCCAAAGGGTCACTGAGTTCTGACCAGCCTCTTTTTACCATGCGTCCTAATGATTTCAAATGGTTTTTGTACAGTTTGGTCTTGTGCTTTTTTGGCGCTTTACAGGAAGAACAGTGCTTATATCCTGATATGTGAATATGGCAGACGCATACTGTCTTGCTTCCACCACTGGTCCCGCTCTCTCATTCAGTGTTTCTCCGTATTGGCGACATGTGAGAATCACAGGCTTGTGGTTTTGCTTTGCTTTTTAAAATTGTTATTTTTTTAAAATATATTTTAATTGATTTCAGGGAGGAAGGGAGAGAGGGAGAGGGAGAGAGACATCAATGATGAGGGAGAATCATTGATCGGCTGCTGCCTGCACGCCCCACATGGAATCGAGCCTGCAACCCAGTCATGTGCCCTGACCAGGAATCAAACCGTGAGCTCCTGGTTCATTGGTTTATGCTTAACCACTGAGCCACACCAGTCTGGAATTTTGTTTTTTTAATGGAAGATTTTTAGGCTCTCCTTTCCGATTCGTGGAATCAGAACCTCAGGTGGGAGGGAGACATCTACACAGCTAACTTCGATGAGCATGAAGGAATGAGATCTATTATAAATATGTTCTAAGTACTGTCTGAGAAGATGGCTTAATGTCACCACAGATATTTTTTAATAAGAAACACAGTTGTTTCTTATTTAATAGCTCTTGAGAGCACTGACATTTATCTTGCTCCTCTGTGGTACATTTCACAGCCCATTTGTGCTGGCGAGTTCAGTGGGTCCTCTAATTACTCCAAACCATGTGGCCGCAGCAAGCGGCTGACAAATGGGTTGCAATTTTTTTTTCCAGGCTAAAAAATCATCTTTGCCTTGCTCAGAAGAAGTTTGGGGCCTTGAACCAACCCTCACGTATTTTGTTTTTACCAGAACTTTCAGCGTTGTGAGTAGACCTCTCATGACTTGCTCGTAGAAAGGACGGGCATCTATTCAGACTGGAGCCTTGAAGAGGCCCATTGGTTTCCATAAAGACTGTCAGTCTTCCCACCTGCTGGTCTGATGGCCGAGTGTGCACTCTGCCCTTAGTAACCCACGGTGCCTGCAGGCCAGACCCCCCTCAGCTAACACAACCAGCAGCGGTCTGATAGCCAGTTCTTGTCAAATGCTTCATTACTCACAACTGTTGGGAGGACATGCAGTTTAACAATTTTATTCCAGAGTCATCCCTGTATCAAGCTGAGCCATCAGAAACCCTTTCCAAAAGTATCTTCTCTTTTTACTTTATTTCATTTTTTAAAAGAGACCTATGTTTCCAATCCTATGCATTGGGGGTTTCTCGAACAGTTGCATTATTCAGCTGGTTCCATGCTATGATAATTGAGAATTTGCTTTTGATTTAATTAGTAAGTATAGCACTGACACAATATGCTAAAACACTGATATGGAGCATGTTGGAAAAGTTTGATTCCCTTTTTTCTGTCTATAGAGGTCACATTAAGCACTAATTTTTGTTAACTGGGTTTACTATACAAAGTAGAAGTATACCACATTCTTCTAATTATTTTATAACATTTGGCTTAACTCTACTTCTTTTATATTGTCGACTCAATTTTTAGCTTGTTTCTCCTAGCAAAAGGAGCCATTTGTTCTTTCATCAGAAAAGAAAAAAGTTTTTTTAATTGATGATTTATTTTATGAGTCATTTTCTTATCTTAACTAAAAACTGTTAAATAAAAAATAAGCCAAAGACCTTACATGCATATATCCCATAATCCATGGACAGACAATAGTGGAGTGAAGGCCGCAGGAGGGGGTGTGAGAAGGGTGGAGGGGGTAAATGGGGAAAAAAAAGGGAAATCTGTAATACTTTAAAAAATAAAGTCAAGTTTAAAAAATGAGACTTTCTGCTATTTGTGATGGAAAGTCTGGATACCTTTGCAAGTGGAAGGAAGATCTGTTATTTTATTTCATTTATTTTATGTCAGGAATGCATTAGTATCAAAGTCCTGAAGGGCAGTTCAGTTGTAGGGATTTATTTGTTTGAACAAATCTCTTGGCGTAGGCAATGGAGAGTGGAGGCCACCCGGGGACAGGGTTCTTTCTGTTTGTTAACTCGCTCTGACTTCTTTGAGTCCAGGAATCTGTCCTGGGGCTCAGGCTAATGTGGCTTCTGTGCGTCCGTATGTTATTTCCATGGAAGATGGACAGGCAAGCTTTTCCCTCCGCCTTCTTGCCCCAAGCCAGGAATTATTTATCTTTTATTGACTAGAACTATGAGATAGAGCCCCTCCCACCTGCAAGCAAAATGTGAAAATAGTGCTTTTACTTTTGGCCCTTGTAGCAGGAGAGACAACGGGAAGAAGGCCATTGCATTGTTACCCTCACAGTCTGCCTGAAGTGCCCTTGTGGGAAGTGGGCCGGTGTTTTTTTCAGTCTGCCTTTTCCCAGCCAGAATTTAATTTAGGAATTCAAATCACAGCTCTTCTGCATCAGTTCACATAGATACTTTCTTTTCTTCAGGTACAGATTAATTGTATTTTTAACATGTTGAGCTTATTTATTTGATAAATCAAATTCCCAAGCCCTTCTGACTAGATAACACAATGCAACCTTTACTGTTTTTAAAATGCAGACTGTGTAGCTTTGTGAGCAATTTCTAATCTTGGTGAGGCAAACCAAACATAGTGGTTGAACAAAAGGCAGTTCTCAAACCAAAGTAGCAATGGAAGAGCTTCTTCAGAATCTGACTGAAGAGAGAGGAATGCAATAAAATATTGGAAATGAGATAAAATTATAAAATACACTGAGTGGCCAGATTATTATGATCCCTGAACGCATAATAATCTGGCCATTCAGTGTGTGTGTGTGTGTGAGTACATATGTATATTAGAAGCCTGGTGCATGAATTCGTGCATGGGTGGGATCTGGTCAGGGGGAGGGGACATGGGTGGTTGGCCAGCCTGCCTGCTGGTCGAACTCCTGGTGGAGGGGACAGTTTGCATATTAGCCTTTTATTATATAGGCTATACACTGAATGGCCACATTATTATGCGTTCAGAGATCATAATCTGACCACTCACTGTAAGTAACACTTGCGTTTGAGAGTAAATGAGAAACAAGGGGACATACAGTAGCACAAAGGAAGAGCAAAGAGATGACTTGGGTTTCAGCCTCTTTCCACCACGGACAACTGCACTTTTCCATGGAACCGTCTTTCTTGCCTCGACCTCCCCTCTTTTTATATAAAAAAGAAGTGACTATAGCAGTAACTATAGCAGCCTCACAGTGTCTTTGCTCCCCCGACTCCCACCTAGAAAACGGCTGGGCACTTGGTAATAAAGCCAGGTGTGTGTAGCTCAAAGATGTATGTTCTACTCCACTTAGGTTTCATGTGAAAGAAACTGATACTTGACTAGTAGCCAGTTGTCAGGCATAGAAGGGACCTTGTTATCATGTATTGAGAGCGACTACCTAAAATAAAGCTATTCAATGCATTTTTTAATGAATTGTTTAATTTCATGCATATGTGTGTAGTCAAATTTAGTAGATGTATTGGGTTTTCAAAAATGTAATTGTACTTTTGAAATTCATATTTTTGTTTTACCATTTTTTAAAATATTTTTCTTCAAACTAGGATTTTAAGGGTGGATTTGGCATTACCATAATCCCGATGAATGTAGCCAATGTAAAGCAAGTGGACCGGACTGTGAAACAATCTTTTGAAATAATCACGCCCTATAAGAGTTTTAGGTAAGCTGTACTTAAACATTTTGTGTCTGTACTACTGCAGGACAGCTCTGGCAATTTTATTTCTTGTAGGACATTTAGTAAAACATTGTTTTTACTTTGCATTCTGTTTAATTTCTTAGCCAGTCTCTGTAAACACCTGTGAAAGTGATTTGAATAATCACAAGACCTGCAGATACTAATTTCATGAAATTTGAGTTATTGCTTAAACATGTTTGTCTTAGTGGACTTTTGAAGGAATAAAGTAAAAAGGGAATATTACATTGTCTTTAGGCTGTGCTGTTGTTTACCTTCTTTTAGCCTAATCAAGTGTAGTCCCTCCTTTAAGATCAACCCCTAATTATAAATGTTCTGTAATGATTTCCTAAAAGGAGCTCTAGTTTAAAATGATGCTGAGTTTAACGGATCTCCTAGCATTTACTGATCAGATATTTGAGTGCTTTGTTATATATCTTGTATTATGGTATTCTAGTAATTGTTCATTATCACAGTGGAACTCAATATATGTTCCTCATATGTGTCAGAATACTCTGTAATGACTCCCTAGCTTTAGTACACAGAAGAAGCCTAAATCAGTATCTGTTGAGTTCAACCACATTAATTCAGTTGTCACAAATAATCAACATACCGCAGGGTAGTGTAAAGGTCAGAGGCAATTGTCAAAGTTCTTTAAGGACTAACAATTACTTATCAATTTTAAAAATACAAGGCTAGTACTCAATTTATCTGTCAAAATATGTCTGCTGGCTCCAATTTTAGCAACAATCAAAAGACGTAAGACATAATAAGCTTTATTTTCATATATGCAGACTCATGCTTCAACTGAAAATGTAGACCTTGACTGAGCTGTTTTTACTCGCAACACGCTGATACCAAATCTGTGGGTTTCCCTCATACCAATCAGTTTTCCAACTCTCTGGACACCAATCCAGTGTTCTACCATTCGGTTCCGTTCTGCCATACCAGAGTGAGCATCAGACCCCACAGGCTTACGGCTCAGCCCCACAAGACTGTGCTCCAGATACCAGTTGCAAGTATTGGGTCCCTGGGTACCCACACTTCTGTGCACATTGACTATAAAATGGGGTTCCCCTGACTCCCTTCCCCCCACGTTTGATAAACTGCTAGCATTGTTCACAGAACTTAGGGAAGCAGTTTAATTACTATTACCAGCTTATTATAAAAAATACAACCTTGGACAGGCCAGATGGGTGAGCTGCAGAGGGGTTTTATGGAGGTTTCATTCCAAAGGTATGATTGATAAATCTTTGGCCATCGGTGATTAACTCACTTGCTGCTAGTCAGGGGGTAGGACTGGTTGAAAGTTACAGCTCAAAACAAACATTGGTTATTTCTGGTGTCCAGCTTCAGTCTAGACTACCAGCCACGTTATCATATTAGCATATAAAAGACACGTTTTTCATTCCAATGGTTTTAGAGCTATGCAGAGTAAACACCAAATATCTATTTTCCATTGAACCATATTGGCTGTGTGTGACCAATCTCTATAGAAAGAGAAAGCACTAAGGAATGTGTAACTATTATAGTGATGATGACAACATAAAGAACTTCAACAGAAGTCCACACAGGCCACTGAGTTTCCTTCCTGATGGTGTAAAATATGCTAGTCATCTGTATTTTCATTGTATTGCAAACCATTTTCTTCTTCAGAACAGAAAATGGTAATGCGAAGCGTTGTGACTGAGTAAGGCACAATTCTGGGCACATGATAGGTACTCAGTAAATACTTCTGAAAGGAGTTTAAGAAACTGATGTTTAATGTTTTTATTCTTTCACTGAGGTACCCAGTAGGTACTAAGATTTAGAACAAGTCAAAACATGGCTAAAAATGAGTTAGGATTCTGTTGAATAGTAATCATGAAAAACTTTTGATTTCTCAATTTCTTAAAGCCATCTGTACATTCTTTAAGTGACATAAGAATCTATTTTTAGTACTAAAAATTTTAAAATTTCTGTTGGGTAGTTTTGTAGTTTAGTTTCAGACTACCCTGGCCTTCTTTCTTGGGGAAATAATCCTATAAATCTGAAACTCGGACCGTCTCTCGTTGATTATTATATAACCACTACTTAGGAAATAGGGCCTCTCCTTTAATCTCTTGACCTAACAAGGCAATTTTTATATCGTGGTCAGAAAAAATATATGTGTTAACTTTGCTTCCAGATATATAAACGAAGCCATAAGCAATGTGAAAAATTAAAAAAAGATCTCTAAATTAGATAATTAACAGAAGAGACTCTCCAACTGCCCGCAAGGCATATTTTTCAGCTGCTGCTTAACGTGTGAGTGAAATGAATATGCAAACCGGACATACCGCTTAATTGGCCTTTACCGGGGAGATCAATGATGCAGAGGCGTTCATTGTTTCAGCTTTGTAGCCGAGTCCGAAAAGGAGAAACAAGAGTGGATTGAAGCTGTGCAGCAATCGATAGCAGAGACTCTCTCTGATTATGAAGTAGCTGAGAAGATTTGGTTCAATGAGTCCAACAGGAGCTGTGCAGATTGCAGAGCCCCGGATCCGGACTGGGCATCCATCAATCTCTGCGTCGTCATCTGCAAGAAGTGCGCAGGTAATTAGTGATAAGTTATGCTCATCACTGTCTGGTGGCGGAGTGGCACTGGATGCTCTTTATGGTCGTATATAATGTATCCCAGCTAATGGTTGTGGAAAATAAAAACACAGAAAGCTTATTACATTTAAATCAATTTTAGAAATGCAATTCTGAATTTCTCGTGTGCATGGCTTAGGTATCAAAATTGATTTTTAAGCATGTAATCATTTTTTTGTGCCTGCTGGTCCATGTACGGATTGTAAAAAGACAGCATCAACATTTTCAGATTTTAGGCGAATGTGTTTCAGAACACACGCTGAACACCTTGCTCTTTGTATGATTTTTTTCTTTTTTTTTCAGTCATATTTTATAAATCCTATTTTTTCACATCAACATTGTTCTGAGCTTTAACCTTGGCATACCAGGTCCGGCACCTCTCCTAGTGAGAATTTTTAAAGAAGCATTTTCCAGGGGTAGTGACATTTCTGAAAGCCACTAGTGCCATGACTGGTTCTCCTGTTGTAGCCTTACACCTGACAGACCGCTAGTGCATTGAACTGGGAGCTCACTCAGTCGTCCAAGTGAATGCAGGCAGTGGGCCCAGCTTAGGTGTGAAATCATGGAGATCTTCGAGAAAGTTAGCCCCAACCCAAACTTGATGTATCTTTTTGCTCTCCCAGGTACTGTGCTGTGCCTAAGAATAAAAAAATATGTAGAAGGCCTGGGATTTCCTGCAGCAGCATATCAATAGTGATTATAATAGAAGAGGAAAAGGGCAAGAGTAGAGTACAGTGGTACCTGGAGATATAAGTGCCCTAACATACGAGATTTTTGAGATACGAGCAACATTTGAGATAGGAGTAATCTCGCAGATCGGCAGGCTGCACACAACCCACCAGTTTACCACGACTCGAGCGTCTCATAGTTTCCCACGCCTCAAGGTTACGGAATGAATTAAACTCGTATCTCGAGGTACCACTGTACAGGTTTCATGGAGTGACATGGAGGAGAAGCACCTAAGTTAGCTGTTGCCGAGTGCAGAACAGTTGCTTTAAACCCTTCATACTCTCAGTGCCACCACATTTCTCATCACCACAGGATAGATTTCCCAAACAGCTAATTAACAGCATCGATAGCAGCAAGCAAGAGCATCCATTAATCCCCCTCTGCTTTGTATATTTTCCTTTCCGGTCTCAGGAAGACATAGCTTCTGTGTTGTCCAAGGCTGTTCTTTCTACCGATGCTCCCTTTCTTTCCTTTCTTCTCACTCTCTATGTAGGCGTTCAACGATGGTTCCTTCTGTTTCAGTATATAAACCAGCCTTAGTCTGTCCTGTTAACACCAGCTTTCTGAAAATGTAACCATTCCCTTCTGTGTATCAGTCTTGGTTCCTTTTTTCTTTCATAGACAAATGCTTTGAAGAGTAGTCATCTGCGTGGTTTTTCTTCATTTCCTTAACTTGCTAGTTTTTCTTTAGCATCTCTCATCAGTCTTCTTTTCTCTCTACTCCAGTAAAAATATTCTCCCCACATTTACCCATGTATTCTACCTCTCCATGTCTGTGCCAGTTCCAGTCTTTATTATCTTCTGCAATATTTAACCATGTGACATTTTATGACTTCCCACCCTCCCTCCCCTTCCAGGAGACTATTTCCTCATTGTGTGTTCTTTCTACTCTGTCATCCTGTCTCTGGCCACTTTTCCTCTGCCTGTTCCCTGGGGTTGCATGCTCTGCTGTCTTCCACTGGATGTTCCCCAGGGGTGATTTTCCTCATTGGAATTCGGCACTCATTTTTATGCAGATGACTCTGTTGGAAATCGCACTCTTATGTCTTAACTGCTAGGACCTCTTCTTAGGTTTGCGCAAGATCCCTCAGAAATAACATGTTAAAAATGGAGCTCTCATTGATGGCGATGGCCAGCTCATTACATAAAGCTGCACTTCCAAATATATGCCAAATCCTGGTCAGAACAGTCATGCCCATTACCGTAAAGCTTAAAATCCCAGAGATCCTCCTGACTCTTCCCCTGTCCTCACAGGCCACCGGGTCCCATCATTTTCATCTTTGCAGTATTTCTACATCTGCCCTCCGCTTTGTTTCTCTTTCTGTTACCTTAACGCAGATTCTGTCATTTTTTTGTATAGGCTCCTCTGTCCGATTCTTCCTACTGGGTTCTCCGTTTGACCCCAGTTGCTTTTATGTGTCTTTATCAATGCAAACCCGTGCACATCCCTGCCCTGGGAGCTCTAGGGCTTTGTGTTCTGAATAGTTTCCTTCTCAAAGACCAGAGGAAAGGAATCTTCTTTAAGACAGAGAGAGGAACTCTTTCATGCTTTAAGGAAGAAGGTTCTTTTTTTAAAAATATATTTTATTGATTTTTCACAGAGAGGAAGGGAGAGGGATAGAGAGTCAGAAACATGGAAACATGGATGAGAGAGAGACATCGATCAGACGCCTCCTGCATACCCCACACTTGAGATGTGCCCGCAAGCAAGGTACATGCCCCTGACCGGAACCGAACCTGGGACCTTTCAGTCCGCAGACCGACGCTCTATCCACTGAGCCAAACCGGTCTCGGCAAGGAAGAAGGTTCTTAATGTCTTGTGTACCTTTTTCCTTCTCAGGAGCTTAGACAAATACAGCATCTGAATATGCCTGGTGCCCCAAATGACTGAATGTTGATGTATTCAGCAGAATTGTACTGATAATAATAGAATGCTGGGCTGTTCCTCTCTACCATGCATACGGTAGTAGAATAAAGAAGCCGCTGAAGCCAGCTGGAGTGGCTGAGTGGTTGAGTTAGGCCTTTGAACCAGGAAGTCACCCTTCAGTTCCTGGTTGGGGTACGTGTCTAGGTTGTAGGCTTGATCGCTAGTGTGGGTTGTGTGGGAGGCAGCGATGATGATTCTCTCTCATCATTGATGTTTCTATCTTTCTCCCTTTCCCTTCCTCTCTGAAATTAATAGGAATATATATTTTTAAAAAGAATCCATTGAAGATTAAGTACCCATTTATTAGAGTTGTAGCTAGTTTTTTGTTAAGAGTAACGGGATCATACCTGTTTTCACATACATGAAAATTTAGCCAGACCCATTATAAAATATTTTCAATGACCTACTATTTCTAGATAATTACCAAATGATGCAAAAATTAGGTATGTATGCATTTATACATTCATACATGCATATACACATATGTACACACATGCACATACACATCCATACACACCTTTAAGAGTATAGTTTTATGCCAGTACAGGATGGTGATGAAGAAGGTGATTACTGTTAACTTCACTGTGGTTGGTTATGATTTCTGTTATAAACACCATTACTACTCCTGGGTAGAAATAGACATTAGTGTATTTCCAGTTGAAAAAATATATAAATACACACATCCATGAACACATAAACACAGTTTTTAAAAGGTAAATACATTTGCATATGAATTAAAATAGAATGCAACTGTTTTTTGGCTTTAGGACAACATAGATCTTTAGGACCAAAGGATTCCAAGGTTAGAAGTCTAAAGATGGATGCAAGCATTTGGAGTAATGAACTCATTGAGGTAAGTTCGGTCTTACCGTGG
>PVJN01024806.1:0-30714 GCA_004026805.1 Lasiurus borealis
GGGGAGGGGGCCCGGGCCGGGGGCGGGGCGCGAGCCGCGAGCCCACGGACTCGGCGGACGGTCACCCGGACGACTGCCGGGCCGGGCGCGCGCACGCGCACGCGCGCTCCTCCCTCCGCCGGCCAGGCTTCCCCCCGCGCCCCGCCCCCACTTCCGGCGTCTCCTAGCGACGGCCGAGGGGGCCGGGATGCCGGCGCGAGCCGCGCGCGGTTAACCCTTGGGCCCCCGCGGGCGGCGCGGCGCGGCGCGGGAGAGGCCGCGGAGGCCTTTGTGGGTCCGGCCCTCCCGCCGGCGGCCTCCGCTGACCCTCGGCCCGGGTTCCGCAGCCGCGGTCAGCGCTGCGGGAGCTGCGGGAGGTCAGCCCGCAAAACTTGTGCAGCTTCAAGTGCCGCCTGCCTCTCCCTCTCCCTCCCTCTGACCTGCTCTCTGCTCCGCGGGCTGCACCGCCGCCTCCCGGTCCCTGACCCCCATCCCCGCACTCCTCGCCCTCCGCGCTCCGTCGCTGGGGCCGGGGGCCCGTGCCCGGACCTCCGCCCTCTGCGCTGGCCCTTTCTGATTCTCCTTCCTCTGACAGCCATCCTGTCCCTCCCTGGTGCTCCCCACGACCTCTCCTGATTTGCGGGGGGGCCTTTTGAAGGCTGTTAGTCTAGCGGGGCTAGACCAGGCCTGGGGGCAGCAGCCTCGGTATTTGAAGCCAAACAGGGAACATTTCAGAGCCACCAAAGAACCTTTACAAAGTCGCAGAGTCGTGGAGGAAGACATTCATAGAAGTAACGGGCTTAGGAGGCAAATTAGAGAGGCAAAGGAAGGGCCCTTGGAGGTTATACGTGACAAGGTCAAGGCCACAGGGGAAGGAGAGGAAGCGGGGAGGGAAAGGCAGGGCTGCTCCCGGGAGGGAGAGCATGCAAACCCTTCGGAAGGGTGTAAGGGAGGCGGTTTTAGGGGCGGACCCAGGGGAAGATCTCGGTAGAATATGCAGCAGCTTCCAGGTGTGCCCTCCCAGGGCCCAGGTCTCCACGGATTGGGTGGTGGGTAGGCACCGGGCTGGGTCATTAGTCCCTGCAGCTGGTCCCCAGGTCTCAGCCTGGGCTTGTTGCTCATGTGGTTTTGTGTGAAAATGAAAGCTCTAGGGTCTCTCCAGAGATCCATTAGAGAGCAGCAGTAGGGGATGGGGTAATAGTGACTTAAATAGCACATAAACTTGCTTCAGGGAATAAGACAAAGAATAACCAAGCAGCCAAAACCGGTGTGGCTCAGTGGATAGAGCGTCGGCCTGCGGACTGAAAGGTCCCAGGTTCGAATCTGGTCAAGATTCTGTATCTTGGTTGCGGCCACATCCCCACTAAGGGGTGTGCAGGAGGCGGCTGATTGACGTCTCTCTTTCATCGATGTTTCTAACTCTCTCTCCCTCTCTGTAAAAAAATCAATAAAATATATTTTTTAAAAAAGAATAATCAAGCAAATAAAGCATATTAGAGCAAGCAAACTTTTCTTTTACTTCATATGAATTGCAAAGAGTTTGGAATGTACCAGTTTTTCTGATTGTACATTAATACCATTAGCACTTGTATGTGAACACTAACTTACC
The DNA here is from genome assembly GCA_004026805.1 of Lasiurus borealis. Lineage (NCBI taxonomy): Eukaryota > Metazoa > Chordata > Mammalia > Chiroptera > Vespertilionidae > Lasiurus > Lasiurus borealis. Next base: position 1,589 of record PVJN01024806.1, read on the forward strand.
TACAGCATGTATGATTTCCACGGCTGCCACTTTTTTATAACTGTTTCTTGTCAGTTTCATTAATGCTGCAAAAAGGTTACACTTGGACAAGATAGCTAAGTAAACACCATAGTGCATGGTAATAAGTTTTACCTGTGAAGTACAAGATTGGTAAGAATCAGGCTATTCTTTGCTGTTCATAAAACGGAATGTAAAAGAGGTTAATAGAAAAAAAAAGATTATTTTCTTTGTCAAAGGAATTTTATGTCGCCTCTTGGAAAGAAAGGAGCCAAACAGAATAATTTTGATATTTTAAAATGGCAGGGAACGCTGAATTTAACTACACTTAAAAATACATCAGTAGGATTTCTTCCTTCCTCCTCCACAGGAATTAACAATATATTTCTCAGAGACGTGTTAGCTACTTCTATTATCTAAATGTCTATCCAGATTGAATAAGTGAATGACTCATATCACCGAGATATTTCATAGGATTTTATTATGGTATTTCAGGGGGAAATACCATTTTACCTTCCAGCAGAAAAATCTTCGGCGATTAAGAGTAAAATACAGGAAAGTAAGAGTTCCCTCGGTGAAAAGGGGTCTACAATGAGATGTTTAGTGTCTTAGATGATCCCAGAGAGGCTGGATCAGTTTGGGGGCTAAGAGATTTAATCCAGAATATCCCAAATTTCCTAGGACCTTCCTGTTAAGTCCTCTGAATAAGAAAAAAAAAACAGGAACTCAGAACAAACTCATGGTTCTACTTCCATCTAAAATTTCCTCTTGGATTTGAAATCGGATCAATCTCTGATCATGGAGAGACAAGCTGACTTTTATCTTGTTGGAATCACTGGGCTATCGAATTGCCCTATTGCTTGATTTGCATTTTCCAAAATTACATAATTCCAACAGGGCACCGTGCAGATAAAAATATGCCACAGTGCCCAATTCTCGTGATTAAACCATGTATTGGGAAAGATGAAAACCTGAGACAGACATAAAATGTATACACACATTAAGAAAGGTTGTCATGGCAACTTTGCTGGAAGATATGTATTTTTAAATCTAAGTAAATTAAACATTCAAAACACATTTGCATCTTCCTCAAAGGTTCTGTATCAAGAACATATATTTCTTAAATTCCCCAATTCCTTCTGGATCGACACCTTCTTGAACACTTAACAACATTCTATAAATATAATAGCAGCATAGACTGAAGCACATATTTTCAAAAGGATATGAGAAAAATCCAAAGCGAAAGCCTGATAATGTTACTACTTCCAGAAGTCCTAAGCTTGTCCCTCTAAATTTTTAGAATGTTAGCAGGCTATGCCCTATAATCTTTACAAGGTCCTTTCAAGCTCAAAAACTCAGTTATCTATTAACTGATGACCTTGCCAATGCAAGCAACAAATCGTGAGTGTTGAACACACCAAGTACTTAAACAATTCAGCCCTAGCCAGTTTGGCTCAGTGGATAGAGTGTCAGCCTGTGGACCAAAGGGTCCCGGGTTCAGTTCTGGTCACGGGCACATGCCTGGGTTGTAGGATCTTCTGGGCCAGGGCCATTGTCAGGGGCGTGTAGGAGGCAACCAATCAACGAGTTTCTCTCTGATCGATATTTCTCTCTGTCTTCCACTCTCTCTAAAAACCAATGGAAAAATATCCTCAGGAGAGGATTAATAAAAACAAACAACTCATGCAAATGATTGTAATAAATATTGCTCTTTAACCTAGTCAAACCAATTCTTGGCTTTATTTGTTCTCCAATATTCCTATTTAGCATCAATGTTAAGTTTTCCTTGCTATGATACCTAGTTTAATTATCTTGCTCATACACTAAAAATTATGGTTTGATTCCCTACAGTTACCATATAAGAGGACTTTTTAACCCGGGAAAATCTTCTCAAAAGTCAGGTGTCCTCTTAAATGCCGGGTGTCATCTTATAGGGCGAGTATATCCCAAACTCTATATTTTAACTGGAAAAGTTGGGGGTCGTCTTATACGCCGGAAAATACAGTACTTCTGCTTCTTCCCCCACTACAGCCCATAACAGAAGTCTTGGTGTTCTTTGTCACACAGTTAACTACAAGTTACTTCGGCTTTGAGCACTAACTTAAGGGTCCTTGAGGTGTTTCCAAACCACAAACCCTGGACCTAGAGAGCTGAGTGCTATTAAGCTTTGGGACATAAGAATTTGGGGTTCTCCCTCCTGGTGAAGCCCAGAGGAGAGAGAACACCATAATAATATCTCATCGGTTTTGTTCACTGCTGTATCCCCAGGGCCTAGCGTAAGAGCTGACTTGCTTTAAGTGCTCAATAAGAAAACAAAAACAAAAAAACAAGGGAAGGCAGGTGATGGGGGACAAATGAGGACATCAGTAATACTCTCAGCAACAGAGATAAATTAAAAAACATACCAAAAAAAAAAAACCCCTCTGATCCTTAAACATTTCCTGATTTAATGATGATCTGATGATACAGAAGGAATAAATAAGTACTTACTGTTTTGGTTAATATTTTTAATAACTACCACCCATTATAAACCTACTAGAGAACCGATGCACTAATTTGTGCACAGTGAAAGGAAATTAATTAGAATATTTTAATGTCTCTATTTGCCCTTTCTCTATAACAGAAGTGTCAACCAAATTCATGATCAATAATGACAGATTGAAACATACGTGTGTGACTGGCACCAGTGAGAGCTTTATACATAGAGATAAACTTGCTTAATTAGACCTGCTCTCTGATTGAGCTAAACTTTTCCAGCGCAGTGAAGCATCCCAACTTCTCTTTCAGGTAACTGTCAGCAACACAGCAGTAAATATCAACACGCAGCAGATTATTGTACATCACACAGAGAACAAGGGTGAAATATTTAACTATGGCAGTGTCTGACTATATTCTATGCAGTGAGAAAACCTGAAGTCATTTTCAAGTTCTACCATTTCTTACTTCTTTTCAGGTGGGTCAAGTTTCTAAACTTTCTAAATCTCCGTTTTCCCGCTAATGAAAAGAAAGCAGGATTCCACTGAGTCTCCTATCTCCCTACCCCAGGACTTCTGTGAGGACAAATGAGATGAGGTATGGGAAAACGCTTCACAGACATTTGGGTAAAGTGTGAAATGTTTCCACCTGGCTATAAAGCAACTCGCGTTCCTGGCTTAAGAAACTCTAAGAAGGCTAGTCGTTAGGGAGAGGAAGCTGGGTGTTGCTACATGACGTCATTACCCAGCACCCACAGCCACTGTTTCTGGGCTGGGCTGAGCTGTGGGCCATGGGGTCTTGGCAGCGTTGGCTGTGATTTGGTGGGGTGTCACTCCGGGGTGGGGGCCTGTGTCCCGCTTGGGGGAAGCCGAGTGTTGTTTTGTCGGCGCCAGGTCCATGCTGCCATTTCTCTGTAAATGGCCCGTGTACATCACGGCAGCTCCCAAATTGAGCGTCTGCCCCTGCTGGTCAGTGCACATCACAGCAACTGGTCGGACGGTTGGACACTTAGCATATTAGCCTTTTATATATAGATATTCATACCTAATATAGGCATCACTGAATGGTGTCTATGTAACATCTTAAATGCATCCAGTAATGAGATACTTAGCATATTACAAAGTATTATTAGCAGTAGAGGTAGTTTGATTATCTGGAAAACTTTCAACTATTTAGTAACTTCAATAATTTCCCCTGGCCAGGTAGCTCAGTTGGTTAGAGTGTTGTCCCAATATGCCAAGGTTGTGGGTTCAATTCCTGGTCAGGGCACATACACAAATCAACCAAAGAATACATACTGGTACTCTGAATGAAGTACTCTTAATGTTTCTCTTAAAATTATCGTCTTTTCTTTGATTACAAAATTCATATTATTAACCAGTACACCTGGTAAATAAGTGGGACAACAAATTAATGTTTCTCAAGTCAATAATTTTTTTAATTTATTTTACATGCACAGAAAACTTCAATGAATATTTCATTCATCTATTCAAAAATATTTGTCTTTTTGTAGACAGGCACTTTACAGTTTTATCAATGAAGTAGTTATAGTGGTGAGGTAGCAGTTTCACTACTATCATTTATTAAAAATTAAAACAAGAATTTGCAAGTATTTTAGATATAAATAAATGTGTTTCTTAAAATTACTCAACAGAATATATTCGTGACTTATTTGCTCATAGCATTTTATCACAGGTTCTAACAAGATCCATTTCCAATCTCTAGAAAAATGGCCACCAATTAATTGGTGAATGCTACTGGAAGAAGGAATGTCATTTCCTGCCTTTTGTTCATTGCCTGAATGTTTTACAAAATGGTTCCCAACTCAAATTTTACAATTACCCAATCAGTCAGTCATAAAATTCTATAAATCAAACACTAACTTGATTTCTATTTTAAAAGTCTATTCACCCCACCAAAAAAAGTCTGTCTATTCCCTGAAGCCCTTGCAAAAAAGTAACAAAAGAAAATGTTTAAAATCAATTAAGTGAAAAGTAAACCATATTGTTATCATTGCAATAGGTAAAATATGTATGTATAAACAGGAAAAAATGTCAACAGTTGTATGCTTGGTTGAGTTTGCAGCATTAGTTTTTTTAAAAGATATTTTTTAATTGATTTCAGAGAGGAATGGTAAGGGAGAGAGAGATAGAAACATTAATGAGAGAGAATCATTGATCGGCTGCCTTCTGCATAGCTCCTACTGGGGATGAAGCCCACAACCCAGGCATGTGCCCTTGATTGGAACTGAACCAGGGACCCACCCTCCAGTCCACAGGGTGATGCTCTCTCAAGCCAAACCAGCTAGGGCAGCATTAGCTTTTTTTAATGATTTATTTTAATACTGCTGTTACAGTATACTTTTAATCATTTTCTTCTAAAATTTTTTAAAAATTAATTTATTGATTCTAGAGCAAAAGAAGGGGGGAGAGAAAAGGAGGAAGAGAGAGAGAAGGGAGAAAGAGAGAGACAGACAGAGAGAGAGATTTGTGGTTCCACTTATTATGCAATCATTGGTTGCTTCTTGTATGTGCTCTGACTGGTGTTCTACCCACAATACTGGCTTTGGGACAATGCTCTAACCCAGTGGTCAGCAAACTCATTAGTCAAGAGAGCAGCAAACTGCGGCCGAGAGCCGAGCTGTGGTTTGCCGACCACTGCGCTAACCAACTGAGCTACCCTGCGAGGGCTTAATCATTTTCTTTAGTTACTTTGAATAGTACAATATTGAAAATTACTCCTTGATTCCCTTTTAAATAATAACAAATACACCAATAAACCCCACTGAACATATAAAGATAAGATGAAGTTTAGATCTCTTCATTTTTAAGCTAATTTTCCCGTCTTCCTTTATAGTATTTCTTCTAGCAGGAATGAAAAACTACTTTAGTTGGTCACTGATCCAACTGCTTTGCCCTAAGGACTAAATGAGATAGGTATATAACGAACTTGGTTTTAACAAATGCCTTCCAGTCCCATGTTCTACTTTCAGATTAACTATGACTCCAAGTTTCAGTCTCACTCCTCTTTATCACTGCAGGTCACTCCCAACCTTTCAAAGCAACCCTGTAGGAAGGCTTTGGGCTGTGCTGATTTCCTCTGATTCTATAGCAACAGTGCCTGCTTTGTTGTCACATCCTCCCTCCCAGCTCCTCCCCTTCTACCTTAATCATTCGCCGATTAGCCGCTCAGGAAACAGGCAGAGGGCTGGCTAAGAAGAAAGGAAAAGGAGGCCACTGGTATCAATTTGTTGACATTATAAAAACCTGCCCTTGAAAATAACATCCATTTCCCACAGCTATCTTCTCACCGCTACTCCTCATGCTGATACTGGTCATGTTCTCAGTTCTGCACATGGCAGAATTGTGTTTTCAAGCAGTTTTCAATCTGGCAACATAATCTCATGTTAAAAACTGTCATAGATTAACAATGCTTTTTATAGATCTGGGGGGGGGGGGAATAAAGAGGTCTTCAGAGAAGAATCTTAATCTCTTTGCCCCAGTCCAAAAACAATAACCAAGATGCTTAAGATTTTCTCTTAAAAGCTTTTCCTTAGGACAACAGAGTAATTTCATTTTTTTTAACAACTTTTTTTTTTAAACCTCACCTGAGAATTTTTTTCCATTGATTTATAGAGAGTGGAAGGGAGGGAGAGTGATAGAGTGAGGAACATCGTTGCAAGAGAGACACATAGATTGGTTGCCTCCCACCTGCACCAGGGCTGAGGATCCTGCAACGGACCGAGGTACATGCCCTTGATCAGGAATGGAATCTGTGACCCTTTGGTCTGAAGGCCAACAATCTCACCACTGAGCAAAACCGGCTAAGGCCATTTTATATTGTTTTATGACTTTAAGCAACTCAGATGTACAAAAATATTACTGTTCTGTTAGAAAGGATGGAGAAGCAAGAATATTTTTAAAATTGAAAAGAAAAAAAAAGAATATCTGAGAAGGGAAAGAGAGAAAAACAAGCATGCCAAAAATCTGTGTTTACATTCTGCATTAAAAGAATACTAATATTCCAATTACTGGAAATTTTATTGTGCACAATATACTAAGTGAAGAGAACAGTAGAAATGTCTATAGAAATATGTAGATACAAAAAAGAGTAGAAGGATCTATCTCATAAACTTAACACTGGCTAACTTCAAGTAGTAGGACTGTCACTGAGTTTGCTATTTTTGTGTTTCTGTATTTTCTAGACTTTTCTACAACAAACAGAAATAATCTATAATAATAAAAAGGGTAATATGCTAATTACTACTAGATCACATGTCCTTCCAGACGAAGCCAGGGCTGCGAGGGAATCCGGGTCTCAGATGCCTGCTGATGGCGGGAGCACAACCCGGGTCCCAGGTGCCAGAGGGAAGCCAGTCTGGCAGCCAGGAAAGGAAGGCCTACTCTTGCACGAATTTTGTGCATTGGGCCTCTAGTCCTATATCATAAAAGTCTAATATGCAAATTGAACAGAATGATCAGTAGAATGATTGGTTGCTATGATATGCACTGACCACTAGGGGGCAAGTGCTCAAAACAGGAACTGCTCCCAGTCTGCAGGCCCCAGGCCAGCCAGCAGGGAGCCCCCAGATTGCCCCACCGGTCACTCCACAGAGGGAGGTGACCAGCAGCAGCAGCAATGGAGCTAGTGAGTGGGTGATACCAGGCCAGCTAAGACGGGTGCCAGTGGGCGACCCCTGATCACCCTGCCAGTCACCCCATAGATTGGCTCTGATCACTGGCCAGGCCTAGGGACCCTACCCATGCACGAATTTCATGCACCGGACCTCTAGTTTTCATAATAAAAAAATAGGACATTCTGCCAGGCCAGTGTGGCTCAGTTGGTTAAGCATGGTCCCATGCACCAGGAGGTCACTTTTTTGTTGTTGTTATGTGTGATTTGCCTTTTTCTTTTATTTTTTAATTTAAATTCTTCATTGTTTAAAATATTACATATGTCTCCTTTTTTTCCATTGACGTTTCCCCACCCCCCAGCACATGCCCTCCACCCCTTACTGTCTGTGTCCATGGGTTATGCTTATATGCATGCATACAAGTCCTTTGGTTGATCTCTTAACCTCCTGTCGCCCCCAGAGGTCACCATTTCAATTCTTGGTCAGGGCACATGCCCAGGTTTTAGGCTCGATTCCCAGGGTGGGGCATGAAGGAGGCAGCCGACTGAGGTTTCTCTAGAAGTGATGTTTTTCTCTCTATCTCCTCCCATTTCTCTCTAAAATCAATAAAAACATATTTAAAAAAAAATCTTTTGTTTTTAAAATATAAACTTTTTTAATATAAAGAAAAATAAATTTTGACATTGGGTCTATAAATAAAATAGAATCTATTTATTTTAAAAAAGAAGAAAGAAAGGAAAGAAACCACATTTATGGGCCAAATAAACACCATGTGAGTTTTTCGTTTTTCCCAAACACATGCACAGACTAAATGCTATATTTAATATTATGAGCACAAAGTGTGGAAGAGCTCTATCATTCCATAAAAATGTGTTGTGCTAATGTTTTGAACAATACACTCTGAACTATCAACAGGAATGAAAAAAAATAAAGAATGCAGATCACAATCAGTGAACAAACAGTTTCAAAATGACAAAAACCAACAAAACTTAAGAGGCCAGCTAGAGTTATGCTATGAGCCATCAGTCATTTGATAAAGAGCAAAATAAGAACAACAGTTAATGGACAACTTATTTTGCACATGATTAACATTATTTTTATTTTTTTAATTCTCTTGAAGATGATTTTTTTAATGTTTTAAGTGAGTCATGTAACTATGAATAACATGTACTTATTTAGCTGATTCTTCAAGCCTCTATTTTGCTTGATTTCAATCATTATTAGTAATTATAGGTCCTCAGTTATTGGGTATAGGCTCACTCCCTGACTAGTTCAGCTGCTCTGTTTTTGCCTTGACCATTGCCGATCAGGTCTCACCTACTTTCAATTTCCACTTATCGCCCTAAGGATTCGGCTAGTAGATAGAGTGTGGGCCTGCAGCCGGACCCAAGGGTCCCTCCCGGGTTTGATTCTGGTCAAGGGCACGCACGTGGAGGAGGAAATCAAATCAATGTGTTTCTCTCACATGGATATTTCTCTCTTTCCCCTCTCTCTGTATGCTCTCTAAAAATCCATGGAAAAATATCCTCAAGTGAAGATTTTAAAAAATTACTTTTATCTTACCTAATTTTACTGACACTTGGTTTACATATCAATTGCCCACTCTTACCTTTTACTGCCAGTTTCCAAACCAATAAAGGTACTTGGACAACAAAGGAAGATGTGCTACATACACAAAATCATAGAAAATGATAAAATAACAATTTATTTTTCTATAAACATGATGCTAGGAGCTATGAATACTTAAAGTTTTAAAATTTGACTTAAAGTTTTAAACTTTAAATTAGTCTAGAAGTTAAATATTTTGTCAGGAATAAAGCCTGCATCTAATTAAATTCTATGTTCATCACTCATAACTAGATCTAAAATATTAGCTATTTAACCATAAACACAGCATAAAATAATAATAACCAGGGTATTATTATTGAAACTAAATTTACAAATGAAATTCAGAAGTGTCAAAAATAAGTTCAGCCCTAGCCGGCTGGGCTCAGTGGAGAGAGCGTCAGCCTGGGGACTGAAGGGTCCCGGGTTCGATTCTGGCCAAGAGCACATGCCTGAGTTGCGGGCTCGATCCCCAGTGGGGGGGCGTGCCGGAGGCAGCCAATCAATGATTCTCTCTCATCATTGATGTGTCTATCTCTCCTCCTCCCTTCCTCTCTGAAATCAATAAAGAAATATATTTTAAAAAATAAAATAAAAATAAGCTCACCTGAAATATTTTTCATTTTTCTTCCTTTCTCGCTATCTGTACTTGTCATATTTCCTTCAGCTGATTGAAGGAAAAATGCATTTTTAAAAAGTCTTTATGAACAGCATAAACAAAAAAAATGGATTAGATACAATGCTATCAATAAAAAGTATTAAATATAAAACTTATCAGTACTAAAGTGTTAATGTTAAAAGACACATAAAATGTTTTTGAAAAAGCTCCACTATTTCTTGTTTAGTGAGATTGACCATTTTTCTAAAAATTAGCTTTTTCCTATAAAAGCTGCTATTCATATTTTTTATCCATTTATCAATTGTATGTGTTCTTACCAATCTGTCTGAGATCTTTGTAAGTAATAATGGTTAATATCCCTTTCTGTCATATATTTTTCAGTTATTTTCACCCATATTTATTTTCTTCTTTAATATGGTTTGGTTTTTGGTTAGCGCTCTCTCATTTCTTAATAATAAATTCATTACATCAAGTATATGACATAATAAATAAATTTAGAAATTCTGTTTTTTCCACAGTTGAGAATTAAAACAGTAATTTAGTGCTAATAAGAATTCCAGCCCAACCATGGTGTCTCAGTGATTGAGCAGCAACCTATGAACCAGAAGGTCACAGTTCAATCCCCAGTGAGGGCACATACCCAGGTTGTGCTCAATCCCTGATTGTGCACGCAGCAGCCAATCAATGATTCTCTCTCACCATTGATGTTTCTCTGTCTCCCTCTCCTGTCCTCTTTAAATTAAATAAAAGTATATTTTTTAAAAAAGAATTCCAGCAAAACAGAAGGACAAACAAGTCTCAATTTCTGTTTGTCACTTAGAAGGGAAACTTCAAAATGCATTAAAAAAAAAGCCTGTGTTGTTTTCCACAATGTTATCTGGTTTGTAGAAGAATTCCATATACATTTTCTAAATGGGCATTTTCTTCCCCAAAGTGTAATGCAAAAGTGTTTACTGTCTCTTTAAGATCGTGATCCAAGCTTCTTCCTTGGAGGACGTTACCAGTTCATACTTAGTTTCAATCACTTGACCCTCGACAGGCAGCAGGTGCAGTCTCCTCACCAATACACTCAGAAGTACTGTGCTCACCGTGTATGCAAACCTAGTCAGGAAGGAAGTTGACTGGTTACTATTAACAAATACACTTGCGTTACATCTGACACCTTTCCTTTCACTTGATCACCTCACCTTAACTCTGGGCATTCCTGTGTGCCTGAGAATCCAAGCAAGGAGAAAGTTTTCATTACTGATTCATCATTGAACCGGTCTGGATCAAACCTAAAAAGAAGATTGGTATTTACTTATTATTTTTTAAATATATTTTACTGATTTTTTACAGAGGAAGGGACAGAGAGAGAGTTAGAAACATCAATGAGAGAGAAACATTGATCAGCTGCATCCTGAACACCCCCTACTGGGCATGTGCCCACAACCAAGGTACATACATGCCCTTGACCAGAATTGAACCTGGGACCTTTCAGTCCGCAGGCCGATGCTCTGTCCACTGAGCCAAACCAGTTAGGGCAAAGATTGGTATTTAATTTTTAAAAAGTCATCCTAGTATATTTAATTTAAAAAAAAAGAAGTTTGGGGGCTAATCACAATAGAATGCCATTGACCTTTTACATATTACACTGTAAGAACACAGATATAATGTTTTAAAAACTACTGAAAATAAAAACTGCTGTCACATTATATTTAAATTTCATCTATTATTATGTTCCTAAATTATTCAACATATATCTTTTGTCTATTTCTGCTTATCTTATTATTCTATGCCAGGAGTGGAGAACATCTAGCCTGCAGCTGTATAAAACCTGGGAAATCATTTGGTCTGGCCCTGTCCAAACATTAGAGGTGAGTTAATTAAATGTTTGACCAAATACAGCAGGCTAATTTTTAAGTTGACCATTTTGTATGGCTGTGAATTATAAATATCTAAGTGGCCCCTGGCAGAAAAAAATGGTTCTCCCTTCCTACTAAAATAATAGATGCAAAATACATTTCTCTGGAACCAATAATGAATAAGATTTTGACACATTTACATCATTATATAAGATATAGAGATAAATCAAACAAAATCACATAGTAAATATTTATATTTGTGTTCAACATATCTGTTATATGAGACCATCTAATCAATATGTAAAGTATTCTACATTGCCTTTTCAATAAAATTTATTGCTTAAAATTGGAGACATCACACTTAAAAACTTATATTCATCAATTATGTTTCACCCAGACTTACTAATAACTGAAGGAAATAAGAAGGCTAAGGTATTTTAGTGTACACAATTTCACTTTATAAAAAACTGCAGGGAAAATGGATATATTAAAACAAAATAAATAAGTCACCCATTAGGGATCAGAAAATTTTGTCTTAAAAACAAATGTTTCTTTGAAAAGATCAGCAAAATTGATAAACACTTAACCAGACTAAAAAAGGAAAAAGAGAAAGGACCCTAGTAAATAAAATTAGGAATGAAGGAGAGAAGTAACAACTGACACCACAGAAATACAAAGGATTATAAAACAGTATTATGAACAATTATATGTCAACATATTGGGCAATCTGAAAAAAATAGATAAATCTCTAGAAACATACAATATTTCAAGACTGAATCAAGAAGAAACAAAACCTGAAGAGATCAATTACAACAAAAGAAATGGAAGCAGTAACCTAAAAACTCCCAACAATAAGTCCTGGACCGGATGGCTTCACAGGTGAATTTTATGGTCCATAAACATTTAAAAAACTAACAGCTATCCAAAAAATTCAAGAGGAGGGAAGACTCCCACGCTCACTTTATGAGGCCGGCATTGTCCTAATTCCAAAAAGAGATAAAGACACTACAAAGAAAGAAAATTACAGACCAATATCTCTAATGAACTTAGATGCTAAAATCCTCAACAAAGTATTAGCAAACCGAAGTGAGCAATTCATTAAAAAAATCACACACCATGATCAAGTGGAATTCATTCCTGCGGTGCATGACTGGCTAAATATCCACGAATGGCCCAGCAGGCATGGCTCAGGGGGTTAGCGTTAACCTATAAATCAGGGTATCAAGGTTCAATTCCTGGTCAGGGCATATGCCCAGGCCTTGGGCTAGCTCCCCAGTGCGGGCAGTGAAGGAGGCAACCGATCAATGATTCTCTCTTCATTGATGTTTCTATCTCTCTCCCTCTCCCTTCCTCTCTGATATCCATAAATAAATATATTACATATATATATATATATATATATATATATATATATATATATATACACATACATACACACACACACACACACACACACACACACACACACACACACATATATATATATATTTTAAGAATGAATCTGGATTTTCCAAAAGGGATGGGTAAGGAAATGTCAAACTTCAGAAAGCTTTTCCTTAGCATACAATAGCATTACTAACATTTCCTAAATATGATTACATTTGAATCCTAAAAATGATTTCCACATTTTAGCATATATTCCTTTCTCTGTTTTTCAATTTGCAACCTAGATTTTCTGATCTACCAATGCATATCTTTACTTTTCCTATAAAAGCTACTTGGAATATAAAGAAGGTTTCCTAGTACTTCAACCATGCCACCAACCCTGCCCCTGATTTTCACACAGCTGTTTTACTCTCAATCAACTCCATATATAACTTCTCTGGCACAGTAAATCCTAATCCATTTCCTTAGGATTTTATTAGCTGCCTATTTAAGAGGCAAACAAAAGCAGCTCTGTTCTTCAGCTTTTCCCTCCCTCACCATTCTCACATACAACCCTTATACACACAAAACCTATTTTCTGAATTTGACTAAACACTTAATAATTGCGACCACTTAACCAAAAAAAGAATTCCAAAATTTCACTGAAATTAAAAGATAGTTGTAGAGATCAGGTCATTAAGTAGATCTTAGGATAGAAGTAGTAACAGGAGAGACAAAGAGTAACAGACAGCAGATTCATTTAAGAAAAAGTAGTGAGTGAGCACACAATATAAAGGGAAGACATAAATGTATCATTGTCACGTACTAAATTTTCTCCTCAAAAATTACAAAAGAAATGCAACACAATGAAAATACATGAAAATCAATAATCACAATGACAGTGACTGATATTTCATACTTGTATGGTGATGGCCAAGTACTGGGATCTTGAAGTACCACACCAAGGGCATAAAGAACAAGGGTCTGCAAACAAAAATAAAATGTCTTCTAGTTAGTCAAGGCCTAACAAAGACAAAGCGACACCCAGAAAGCCAACTCATCCTAAATGCTCTTTCAATGTAGATAATGAATACAAAATAAAAATATAAAACAACAGAAGAAACCAGAGGCCATGATTTTGATAATCTTACAGTGAGGGAGGCATTCCTGAGCCTGTAATAACAGATTTAACTATATAAAATTTTTAAAAATTGCATCCTGTCAAAACAAAAATCATACCATAATACATCAAATAGAAAGAAAAAATATTTGCTATATATCCAATGGCATGTATAATATACAAAAAGACATGTGTTCACTAGAAATAACAGTGAATTATAAGGAGATAATTCACAAGAGAAGAAATACAAACTGTTTATATATGTAAAGCTGCTCAATCACTCCAATGATTAGGGAAAAGCAAATTAAAATAATCATGAGACAGTTTTTCATATAAAATTCACAAAACATATGCAATTTATAAATCCATAGGTGGTGAAGATATGGAGACAAAAAGCTTTTTCATACATTATTGCTAACAATATAAATTGCCTTTTAGATAACAATTTAAATTCAACATACCTATGCACTTTGACACAAAAAACTCTACTTCTACAGCTCTATCTAATACCTGTCCAAGTATACAATTTGTAATAATAAAAAAACAGATCTAATTTCAATCTATGAGGATTGCTTAAATAAATCATAGTACATGGAATACTATGCATCTATTAAAAATAAGTTAGCCCTAGCCAGGTGGATAGAGTGTTGGCCTGCAGAATGAAGGGCCCTGGGTTGGAATCCAGTCAAAGGTACATGCCTGGGTTGCAGGCTTGATCCCCAGTTGGGGCATACAAGAGGCAACCAATCAATGATTCTCTCTCATCACTGATATTTCTATCTCCCTCCCACTCTCCCTTCCTCTCTAAAATCAATAAAAATATTTTTTAAAAATAATAATAATGAGTTGGATCTGTATCAAGTGCCAGTGGTACTAGTAGTCATGATACACTCAATAAAAGAAAATTAAAGAATATATAAAGAGTAACCTTTCACATATAAATTCAGTTTTTAAAATGTATACACATATGTATGTGCATATATATACATAGAATAATATAGATTCAGAAAAAGATCTATAAAAAATATACACTAAAGAGAAAGAACTCATGGACATGGACAGTAGTAGCAGGGGGTGGTGGTGGGTGGCAGTAGAGGAGGGTATGGTGGGGGGAAATGGTGATGGAAAAAAATAACATAAAGAAAAAAATACACAATAAACTATTAACAGTAGTACCCCTGGGGAGGAGAGCTTTTCTTTTATAAAAGTATAGTTTGAACTTTAGAACAGGCATACATTATTTTGTCATTTTAAATAACTGCGTCTTTGATTTAATAATAGGTAGCTTTTATTGGACACTTTAAACAATAAAATTTAAAAACACACACTAAGAGAGTTGAAAAGAGGAGATGAAACCAAGATGGCGGCATAGGTGAACACCTAAACAGCTGCCTCGCTCAAATTTCAAAACTACAGTTAAAAGACAGAATGGACATCATCCAGAACAATAGGAAAGCTGGCTGAAAAAAGAGGGGCACCCAGAGACTCAGAGGAGCTGCAAAAAGCTGAGGTACGAAGACACGCACACGAAAAGGATGGGCAGCTGAGTGCCTTGCTGGCTTTCTCAAGCGGGAGGGAGACGGAAACTCCCAACTGCTCTGAACCCCAGTTCTAGGTGAGACTCTGGGGTTGTGTGAATTGTTGGGAAAAGAGAGGAGCACACAGAAATTCAGGGGAGCAACAAAGGGCAGAGGTCTGGAGGCACACGTGCAAATGTACACAGAGAGGACTGCAGCAATTATCGAGGGACACTGAGATGCAGGAACCTCATAGGGCAGGGCTGACGGGAAGCCAAGGCTGTCTGCTCAGCCCTGAGACTCTGCCCCATCCAAGCTGAACACAGAGGCTTTTGCAATTTTTAAAGTCTTGTCTTATAAAGCTGTCTCCAACACAAAAGTTGCCCCTGTGTAGATACAGCTGATCCTCACAACCAATTGGCCTGGAGGTCAATTCTCTGCAGTGATACCAACAACAAGACTTAACTACAACAAGGCTGTACACACAGTCCACAAAGGAGTGCACCAAGTGTCCACCTCACGTAACTGGGGAGGCTGAGCCACTGGGCCCTATAGGACACCTAGCACACAAAGCTACTCTACCAACTCAGGGAAGCAGCAAAAATGTGGAAACAAAAGAACAGATCATAAATGAAAGAAATGGAGGAAAACAAATGACTGGATACAGAGTTCAAAACCATGGTTATAAGGTTTTTCAAGAATTTCCTAGAAACGGTTCATAAATTTAACAAGACCCTCAAGGATATGAAAAAGGACCAACTAGAAATTAAACATACACTGACTGAAATAAAAAAGACTATACAGAGACCTAACAGCAGACTAGAGGAACGCAAGAATCAAGTCAAAGATTTTAAATACAAAGGAGTAAAAAATACTCAACTGGAAAAGCCAAAAGAAAAAAGAACCCAAAATTTTAAAGATAATGTAAAAAGCCTCTGGGACAACCTCAAGCATACCAACATCAGAATTATGGGGGTGCCAGAAGAAGAGAGAGAGCAATATACTGAAAACCTATTTGAAGAAATAATGACTGAAAACGTCCCCCACCTGGTGAAAGAAATAGACTTACAAGCCCAGGAAGCACAGAGAACCCCAAGCAAAAGAAATCCAAAGAGAATCACACCAAGACACATCATAATTAAAATGCCAAGAGCAAAAGACAAAGAGAGAATATTAAAGCAGCAAGAAAAAAAGAGTTAATTACCTACAAGGGAGCACCCATACGACTGTCAGCTGATTTCTCAACAGAAACGATGCAGGCCAGACGGGAGTGGCAAGAAATATTCAACGTGATGAATAGCAAGAACCTACAACCAAGATTACTCTACCCAGCAAAGCTATCATTCAGAATTGAAGGGCAGATAAAGAGCTTCACAGATAAGAAAAAGCTAAAGGAGTTCATCAACACCAAACCAGTGTTATATGAAATGCTGAAAAGTACTCTTTAAGAAGAGGAAGAAGAAGAAAAAGGTAAAGATAAAAATTATGAACAACAAATACATATCTATCATCAAGTGAATCTAAAAATCAAGTGAATAAAAAATCTGATGAATAGAAAAAACTGGTGAATATAATAGAACCAGGGCATAGAAAGGAAGTGGACTGAGTATTCTCAGGGGAAAGGGGTGAAGGGGAGCAGGAAGAGACTGGACAAAAATTATACACCTATGGATAAGGATAGTGGGGGGGGAGGTAAGGGGAGAGGGTGCGGTGAGAACCAGCTGGAAGGGAGCTATGGGAGGAAAAAAGAGGAACATTTTTAATAATCTGAGCAATAAAGATTTAAAAAAGAAAGTTGAAAAGAATGACCGAATGAGTTATGTATACTAAATGTTTCTTACCTCTCTAGGAATAATGAATTTATCAATCTTTCCTTCAATATCTTGAAGCCGGGCAGAAACTGGAGTCAGTTTGGCAGTCCGAACAGTCTCACAAAGCACTTGTCGACAATATCTGTTAAAAAAAATTTTTTTAAGTATATTTTGATTTTTTTACAGGGAGGGAGAGGGATAGAGTTAGAAACACCAATGAGAGAGATACATCAATCAGCTAACTTCTACACACCCCCCACCAGGGATGTGCCCGCAACCAAGGTACATGCCCTTGATCGGAATTGAACCTGGGACCCTTCAGTTCACAAGCCAACACTCTATCCACTGAGCCAAACCAGTTTCAGCTAAAAAAAAAATTTTTTTTAATATCTTTACTATGAGAGAGGCAGTTTGAAATGTAGAAATATTTCAAAATGTCATTCAACAACTTTCATAACTTTCCTAATTTGAAATAGTCGCATAATTCTTTGCTGCTTGAAGATATCTTATCCTATATAATAAAATCCTAATATGCAAATCAACCAAACGGTGAATGACCAGCAGAATGACTGGTCACTGGATGGGAACTGACCACCAGAGGGAAGACACTCACTGCAGAAGCTGTTCCGATGGTCAGTGCGCTCCCACAGGGGAGAGCTGCTCAGCCAGAAGCCAGCCTCACGCTGGCAGACAAGCAGCAGTGGTGGGAGCCTCTCCTGCTTGCGCTGAGGCAGGTGGTAAGGAGCGAGGGGTCCTGGACTGTGAGAGGGATGTCTGCTGGCTCAGGTGGACATCCCCCAAGGGGTCCTGGACTGCGAGAGGGCACAAGCTGGGCTGAGGGAAACCCCTCCCAGTGCACAAATTTCATGCATCAGACCTCTAGTATCTATCTATCTATCTATCTATCTATCTATCTATCTATAAAACTAATATGCAAAGTGTCTCCTCAGGAGTTCAACCGGAAGTTCGATTGCTCACTCTGACATGAGCTGACCCCCAGGGGATGGCGAGGAATGAAGGGAGGCCCCGGCCAACAGCTGGAAGGCCCTGATTAGCCCTGATGGCCAGCCAGGACTAGGGACCTACCCGTGCATGAATTTCCTGCATTGGGCCTCTACTAAATATATAAAGTGCAGGTGGGTACGCTTTAAACCAATAGCCGAAACCAGTTTGGCTCAGTGAGTAGAGCGTCAGCCTGCGGATGAAAGGTCCCAGGTTCGATTTCGGTCAGGGGCACATACCTTGGTTGCACGCACATCCCCAGTTGGGGGTGTGCAGGAGGCAGCTAATCAATTTTTCTTTCTCATCGATGTTTCTCTCTATCTCTCTTCCTCTCTGTAAAAAAAAAAAATCAATAAAATTTTAAAAAAGATTTAAACAAATAATAACATCTTTAAAAGTATCAAAAAAATTCAAAGCAGTATTTTTATAATTTTTGAATAGAAAAATCCTATATTTTTAATAAATAATTTAATAAAAATTTTAATAATAAAGACTGCAAATAAAAAATTATGTGAATATTGACACAATGACAGAAACCATAACAAAAAGTACAAATAAACTGGTTATGGAATTTTTTGTTTACAATCATCATACATAAAATTAAAACACAACTAGAAAAAAATTTTAAAAGACAACTAGAAAAATACTGACAGTAAATATATCTTTAATGTATCAAAGCTTTTTAAAAATTCATAATTAAAATAATCAAACAGCCCAACAGATATGTGGACAGAGAATATAGAAAATCAATTAAAATAAATATAAATGGCCTGAAAACACATGAAATGATAATCTCATCAACAATGGAAAGATAGCCAATCAGAGCACTTTTTTTTACTTGGCAGATATGCCAAGATGAAAAAGAATAAAAATAGGCAATACTAATAAAAATGGGGGAGAGACATTGATAGTCAATCGGTGGAAATGTAAATTTATATAACTTTTCTGCAGGATAATTTGGCAACATATAATATAAGAGTATTAAGTTATGCCAAAACCGGTTTGGCTCACTGTATAGAGCAGTGGTTCTCAACCTTCCTAAGGCCGAGATCCTTGCATACAGTTCCCCATGTGGTGGTGAACCCCAACCATGAAATTTTGCTACTGTGATGCATTGTTACGTAAATGTCTGCATTTTCCGATGGTCTTAGGCGACCCCTGTGAAAGGGTCATTCGATCCCCAAAGAGGTCTCGACCCACAGGTTGAGAACTGCTGGTATAGAGCATCGGTCTGCGAACTGAAAGTTCCCAGGTTCGGTTCCGGTCAAGGGCATATATCTCGGTTGTGGGCACATCCCCAGTAGGGGGCGTGCAAGAGGCAGCTGATCAATGTATCTCTCATCGATATTCTTAAACTCTATCCCTTCCTCTCTGTAAAAAATCAATAAAATATATATATATATATATATATATATATATATATATATATATTTTAAAGTGTATTAAGTTGCATCACAATGAGAAGAAAATGTATTGAAATATTGACACGAACCAGTTCTGTTAAATAGTTTCTATACAGTATCTCTTTTTTGTTGTTATTCCACACCCAAGGATATTTTTCCTTTGATTGTTGGAGTGGAAGGGTGAGGTAGAGACACACAGATTGGTTGCTTTCTTCTGCATGCACCCTGACCAAGGCCGGAGAACCTGAAACCCAGGTACACGGCCTTGATGGAATCGAACCCAAGACCCTTTAGTCCGTGGGCTAACACTCTATCCACTGAGGCAAACCGGCAAGGGCTATGCGTATCTCTTTTAATCTTTGTAAGAACCTCAAGGATCTCATTATTTTAATTTCACAGATTAAAAAATATTTTAATGAGCCGAAACCGGTTTGGCTCAGTGGATAGAGCATCGACCTGAGAACTGAAGGGTCCCAGGTTCAATTCTGGTCAAGGGCATATACCTTGGTTGCGGGCACATCCCCAGTAGAAGGTGTGCAGGAGGCAGCTGATAGATGCTTCTCTCTCATCGATGTTTCTAACTCTCTGTTCTTTCCCTTTTTCTCTGTAAAAAATCAATAAAATATATTTAAAAAAAATATTTTAATGAGGCACTATACTATCGCATATATCCTTAAATACTAATTTCATGATTTATTCATAGAAACAATGTAAGCATAGGGATGCTAATTTTGTTTATAATATTTAAAAACAAAAGAATTTCAGTATAGTTGAATCCAGGAGTATGAAGAGGCACAAGTAATAAGAGATAAGGTAGAAGAGGAATGCAAAGCTAAGCCACTGAAATGCCTCACAAGCTCACGAAATGCCTCTTGAGTTTAAATTTTATCTTAACAGCAACCAGAAGTCACTGAAGGATTTTAAAGTGGGGAGCCATCTACTCAGATGTGACTCGCCATATATATAAAGATCAATAACTCAGTGACTCTCAACTTTGGCTACACATTACAGTAATCTGAGAAGCTCTGTAAAACCACCAATGACAGACTGTCGTCTTGGGATTGTTCCCAGGTTATCCATATTTTTAAAGCACCTGAGGTGATTCCAGTCACAGGCTCAGGAGTAGTTTGAAGAATGAATTGGAGGGGAACAAGATCTAAGACTGTTGAAATGTACCAGACAAGAACTAAAACTAAACTTCCAACTAACGTTGTGTGGAAAGCAGAATTAATAAAACTTGATCACTGATTGATTGTGTTGGGAGTTACTATAATTAAGAATACTGTCCACAAAATATTTAAAGAAAAAATGAAATTTACAGAAGAGTTATATGTTATGTATTTTTTAATGTTTTTTACATTTTTTTGTTTTAATGTGTATATGAGCATAGAAAATTTTGAAAAAAGTAGTAAAATGGTTAACAATTTTTATCCCTAAAGGTACATTTATAAAGAATGTACCTTCTATACCTTCTACTTCATATGCCGGAAACAGATCATCGTCTCCCTAACAGAAAGTGTGGACAAGGAACCCGGAGGGCTGGTCAACCTTGAAGCTCTGAAAGGTCAGAGCCAGCCACCCCCTATCTAATGGAGACAGCGGTCGCTGAAGCAACCTCCCCAGCAAATAATCATGTAAACCCTTACTGATAAAGTAACCTGCCTGTCCCTGGAACTGCCTGCCTACGCGCAGTGGGTGTCTCCCAAACCTGAATAAAAGGGATGGCAAGGCCGAAGCAAAGCGTAGTCCTCTCCTGGGCTTCCGCCTGGCCTCCATTTCCCAAATTAATGCTTTCCTAGTCTCTTTTCATTTGTGTGCAGCCTCCTCCAGAACCCGCACCCCGAACTGGAACCCTGAACCACGCAGGACGTGAAAGGGGTTCCCACAGTCATACACTTCAGTATTATAAAAACTTTCTAAGACAAGCATGTATTACTCTTAAAATTAAAGATAGCTATATTCGATGTAATAGACAAAACTTCCACCATTTTGAAGACTCTGTAACAGAAGCCTCCCTGAGAAATCCATGGCTTCGAGTTTTTTCCAATGTCTGTCTCCCTATCTGCTTTTCTAGAGTTGAAAGATGCTCCGAGACAGGGCTGTCTGTTACCCAGACTCACACTTCCAACCCATTCCTGAGCAGTCACAGCCAGTATTCTAAAAGATCTTTTAAATTATTACTTACATGTAAAAAATTCATCTTTTAAAAAATAATTTTATTTGTCAATTACAATTGACATTATTAGTTTCTGATTTCACTTATATGTGGGATCTAAAATACTTTTCATTTATTTTATTGTATAATTTGATGAGTTTGCACAACTGTGGAACCAAAACTACAAGCAAAACACAGAATAAGAACACTTCTCTCACCCTAAAACCTTTACCTCCGCCCCTTCACACTCATCCCATTCGCATTCCTTGCCACAGACAAGCACTGATCTGCTTTCTATCACACTAGCTTTGCCTGTAGCCAATCTTTGTGCTTGACTTCTTTCACTTAGCATGAGATTTCCATGATGTGTGTATTGATATCGCATTACTTTTTATTTTAAAAATATCACTTCCCTTACATCAGATTTGTCTTAAGAAAAGTAATTCTGTGTTGAATTCTACTACATTGTAAGTAGACTTAACTGAGAAGTATAATTTCATGCTCTTTTTCCGATAAATATAACCACAAAGACAACAGGGTGACTGTCCTGTTTTTCTTCCCGGCAGCTCCTCCTGCTTTCAGAGTTAGTGCCTCCCTGGTGCTGCTGGAGGCTTCAGCAGAGCCTTCTCTGTAAGTGCTTTTCCGTATTTGCCAGGAGTCTATTTCCTCTTCACACTCAACATGTTTTACAGAAGTCTTGTAATAGTTCCAAAAATAATAAAACTGATCCCAAACACAAAAATGATATGTTCCACAATATATTGGTTTTTCATAGTGGCTTTGGTTTTGTTAAATTCCTTTAAATAATTTTTAGTGTCAAATCATGTGGTAGAAATAAAGCTTTTCTTCAAAGTAAGAAAACCCCTGAAGAAATGCGATTCGATGATGTGTGCAGAGGGTGAGAGTCATCTGTACAGAGGCCAGCCCGGGACAGTGTGGCCACGTCAATGCCTAAGTCCCGTAGGTGATAAGAGGGAGTTTAACTTCAGTGACAACTTCCAATATAGTCTCTGTAAGGCTGTTCCTGAGCTGATGAAATCCGCTTCCCCAAGGTCCACCATTAACATGGCAAAGTAACCCTAGTTTGTATTTTATCCGACCTTCCTATCTCTCCTAAGACAGTGGTTCAACTGTTCCATCAATTTCTCTGCTTTAATAATTAAATGTTTGACCAGTGACAAATAGACTTCCTTTTAAATTACTGTGTTACTCCTTACTTGGTAATATTCCACAGTACAGATATAATACAATCTGTTTATTCACCAGTTCATGAACATTTGGACTGCTACCACTTTTTGCTATTATAAATAAATAATGTTGCTGTGAACATTTGCAAACAAGTGTGTGTGGCCATTTATTTTTATGTCTCTGGTGAATGCCTAGGAAAAGAACTGCTGGGTCAAACGGTGAGCATATGTTTAACTTTCTAAGATCCTGCCACGCTGTTTTCCTACAGGACTGCTCCATTTTCCATTCCCACCACCCAAGGTCTGAATGTCCCACTTACTTGATTGACATCACTGACACTATTTTATACGGGCTAATGTAAAGCTTTCCCAGAACCACAGTATGGTTCTAGAAAGTAAATTAA
This sequence comes from Lasiurus borealis, assembly GCA_004026805.1. NCBI lineage: Eukaryota > Metazoa > Chordata > Mammalia > Chiroptera > Vespertilionidae > Lasiurus > Lasiurus borealis. Next base: position 24,726 of record PVJN01024806.1, read on the forward strand.
TTTTTAAAAATATATATCTTATTGATTCTTTACAGAGAGGGACGGATAGAGGGTTAGAAACATCGATAGAGAGAACATCCATCAGCTGTCTCCTGCACAGCCCTTACGGGGGATATGCACGCAACCAAGGTACATGCCCTTGACCGGAATCAAACCAGGGACCCTTTAGTCTGCAAGCCGACGCTTTATCCACTGAGCCAAACCCGTTAGGGCGAAAGTAAATTAATTTATTAAGATCTTACGTAAATATTTTAAGTCCTATAAAGATATATAGCTTTCCCAGGTATTAGCTTTCAATGAGACAGTCAAATTTACCTTTTAATGACCTCCTCTTCCTTTCACTGTGCTCTTACCTGAGCTGCTCAGTTTTCTCTGGAGTAATAGGACCCTTCCCAAACACTTGGTCTATCTCTTCATATAGTTTTCTCTGCACTTCTTCAGAGGTGGTTAAAAAACAGATTGCCCAGGTGCACACTAAGTGAAGATTTATATTAATAATAATGAAAATAGATACCTCATAGTTTGGGTGCAGAATAAGAAAAAAACACTTTTATTTTTATTTTTTGTATTTTCCTTGTTTTCTTTTCCTAATACAGAAGATAAATAAATGCTACCAAAAACCAAAAATTAAAACAGACTGTTCACAGGATCTGTACTTCACTGAACAAAGCATAAATATTTATAGATTACTCCCCAAAAGAAATAAGGCAATTTGGAAGATTTCTTTCTTAAACCGACAAACAATTAAAGCCAGTTCTTAAACTATTTTATTTTTCAATCATCATTTATCCCCTCTATGCCACCTTCCACCTCCACCCCCAGCCCCTGCAATCACCACACTGTTGTCAATGTCACTGGAGGTAAAATATTACTATAATAAGTAAACATCACATCTGAGGGAATGTTAAATGCTGATACCTTTGACAGTTGTCTGGTTCACTCAACCTTGTAAATAAAATATTGATTTATCAGTTCACTCAGGAGTCTTAATGAGATGACTCATACAAATCAAAGTAGCAGGAGCTTTACCTACAAATCAATATTCCAAATGTTCACTTGTAATAGTAGATACACTGGCTTAAGAACTGGGACTGGTTATTATTGTTTAGGACAGTGGTTCTCAAAAATCCCCTCACATCCACCGATTCTGATTTAGTAGGTGTAGGGTAGAATCGAAGCATCTGCACTTCGAACAAATACTACAATTATCTTCCAAAGATGGAAAATCACTAGCTTATGGCTTACTTTGGTTAAAATGGTTTGTGGATTATATTCACTGTGGAAATGAAAAGGTAAGAAAATTATCTGATGAACATAAAACAGACAAAATAAAGTAGTTAGATTTCTTTTAGTAATCCACTGGAATTAAAAAGATTCAGAGAATTAAACCATCCCCATTATATAGTACTTCTTTCCTTAGATTTTGTTCAACTCAGCTCTACTTTTTCTATGTCAAGTACTTTTTAAAATACATTTACTAATTTGTACTTCTACTTAATATTTCTTTCCTGAGCTAGTAAGGGCTGCTATAAATTTGTCTCAAATTTAAATTTTAACTCACATATTATCCAATCAATTCCCATGCCTAGAAAAGACATAATTCACTTTCTGTACTAAATGTTACTAATAAAATCAATAGCTATCTGGTCCTCAACTATTTAATAATTACTTCAAAAAAGACACATGATGAGTAACTGCCTGTCCTTAACTTTTTCCTACATATGCTTCCTTATTATGGCTTTTGCGTGAACTGCAGAATTTCTGTTTCACAAAATACATGAACAAGCAGAGCAAAAACAGACTCACAGATAAAGAGAACATTTTGACAGTTGCCAGATGGGAAGGGGTTGGGGATATGGTGAAAAAGGTGAAGAAATTAACAAGAACAAATTGGTTTTACAGAATAGTCATGGGGATGAAAAGCACAGCAGAGGGAATACATTCGATAATATTCTAATAACTAAGTATGGTATCAGATGAGTGCAAGATTTATCAAACACTGTATGAATGAATGGTACTCTGCTAAACGAAAATTAGTAACTTATGTAATGTCTAAGCACTGGGGTGTGCACCTGAAACTAACATAATAATGTATGTCAACTATAATTGAAAAATAAAAATGATTTTAAGATGGAAAAAAAGTGACATAAAAACTAGTGCAGACAGTGTACAATATGTATATGTATGCAATTTTACAAAATTATATAGTAAAATAAAATATTGAAAGATTTAGCACAAAAAATTGAATATAGCAAGCATAAGTATATCCAACTTGACTAAATGGTCATTTTAAAATTAACGTAACTGTACAAGTTTAATGATTTCAAACATTGGTTCTTTTGCAGAGCTCTACTAAAAATAAAGTATGACTAGGAATAGCTTAAAAGTGGGATTTTAAGTCACTGAACATTCTTTGATTATACTACTGAACCAAAACACAGTTTTATCCTTGGAAGATAGTTGGAGGTCGTCTCCAGCCAACTCCTTATTTTAGAAAAGGAGAAAATGCATAGGAAGGACCTTGGCTCAAGGCTAAGTAATCAGCAGAGGCGGAACGTGATGGTTTCCTGCCTATCTTGCCTCTCAGAATCTTCAGAAGTGACTTAAAAACCACCAGCCCAATGCAAAGAAATAACCCTCTGGAAATTTCCCCTAAAAACAGCAAGTCAGATTAAAATGTGGAAGAAATCACTTTTTGTGATATGTAGAGGACAACTGATTCAGATTTATTTTATGGCCTTTAGCAAAAATATATTTTAATGCAATAAAATTTTAAAACAAGTTAAGCGTTTTAAATAAAGATCCAATGCAGCCCTGGCTGGGTGGCTCAGTTGGTTAGAGCATTGTCTCCTACACCAAAAGGTTTTGGGTTCAATTCCCAGTCAGGGAACATACCTAAGTTTCAGGATCCCCAGTTGGGGCTCACACAGGAGGCAACTGATGTCTGTCTGTCTCTGTCTGTCTCTCTCTCTCTCAAAATGAAAAATCAATAAAAATATATCCTCAGGTGAGGATTAAAAAAAAGAAGGGTTCAATACATCATATTTACATAAGCTTACTTTAATTTCATTTAATTTATATCTGGACATCTCTCTCTCTTTTTTTTTTTTATATATATTTTATTGATTTTTCACAGAGAGGAAGGGAGAGGGATACAAAGTCAGGAACATGAGAGAGAGACATCAATCAGCTGCCTCCTGCACGCCCCCCACTGGAGCTGTGCCCGCAAGCAAGGTACATGCCCCCAACTGGAATTGAACTGGGACCCTTCAGTCCGCAGGCCGATGCTCTATCCACTGAGCCAAACCGGTCTCTGCTGGACATCTCTTAATGTTGAAAATTTCACAGCAAGAAAAACTGATGGGAATTTGTATTTATAGTCTTTGTTTTTAAGAAAAGTTCCTTCAACAGAAAGAGTTGTAAATGAATTCTTCAAGTGAACATGAATTTTTTTTATTTTAAACTAATATTTTAATATTTCCTTTAACATTTTGTGTTAATATATTTTTATAGATATACACAAACTTATAAATACGGATGAATGAATGGTGTGCTGCTAAACTAAAATTCAGTAAGGAAACTTAGAAACATATCACACACATTTTAGATTTTGAAAGAAAAAGCACCTTCAATCTGACAAAAGAGTACTTCTGAATCACGATTCCTGTGGCCCACCTCTTCTGCTGGCAGACCTTACTGACAGCAGAACGAACAGGGTCCAAATGAAACGCCTCAGCAGGAAACTGAAAAGCTCACTGCTCGGTTGGAAAGGTGTCAACGGCAGTTCATTTTAAAAGCGCTAACTAGAATTCACAATCCATAAACTGTGACAAAAATTGTATGGCAAAGCTCAAAGGTGGCAGAGAACACCTGGGGTTTTTAAAAAGGAAGCCTTGCAAACAAGAATAAAAAAGAAGAGGGAGAAAAATTATAAAGAGTGTTTCCTTTATTTTAAAAGAGCTTGACCCGTGTATATTTTATACTCTATCTCAAGAAGGAATCAAGAAATACTTACATTTTGCAGTTATTATGCAACTTGCCAGAGAAAATATCATACTGTCTTCTAGGATCTAGAAAACAAAATGAAGTTTAGAAAGTATGAAATGCAAGGTGACCTGTATCAGGCCCTCCTGAAATAACCTAGAGCACAGAATTGGGGTCCAGTTAAGGGGAAAAGTCTGTATTTCTTTATGTTTCACTTAAAAAATCTATATAAATATCGTATTGCCTTTTTCCATGCAGTAAACATTTATCTGTTACTATCTCATGATAATTTTTGCAAATAAACTGGCTCAATCCACCCTTTCTGGCTTGGCCTGGTGCAGAAGGAAGCCTCAGGAACCTCGGAAAGCATGCCGCTCACCGTCCTTGGAGCCTGATTCCATTCCTGCACTCACACACACACCAAAAGCCACTTCTATGAAGACTTGCATGTGCAGAATGGGGCTGAGGATTCCTACAATAAAAGGGTGTGGCAACATGGTTTCTCGCCTCTAGTTACTAAACAATAAACAGCTGCTTCAAAGAGCTAAATAACAGGAGACTAAATACTAATACTGTTTATGGATGATGTACAGTAAAAGAAAAGAAAGCCATTGGATTTTGGAGGCCACCTGGAATAAATGAATAAAAACCACATTCTATACATGTGTGATTATCTTTTATTTGAAAAATGTTTAACAATTACATTACCTGTTGGTCATTAAGGTTTCCTTGTACTAAGGAGTCAATGAAAATACATTGACTAAAGTTCTTCCCTTTTCGTTCTTTTATGATTTTCTTCAAAATGGATTCCAGTTGCATAAGGGCTTAGTGAAGAAGAAAAAAAAATTAGAATATATGCACTTGTAAAGATTAAACTTTAAAATATTTCTGTACAATGCTATTACTACAAAATAAAATTTTCAAAGGTAAAGTAGCAACTGACAATTTTTAAAAAACTAATTTGTTTAAATTCATCTACTTTCTTTTCTTCTCTTTACTAAATGTCAGACATGTATAAAAAAAGTACATAAGATACATATGCACCATCTAAGGAATAATTATTACCCATAATATCGCCACTCAGGTCACTAAGTAGAATAACGCCAGCACCTTAGCGGCCTCCACACACATATACCTCTCCCTTGATATTATCCACCTCCCTTCTAATTTCTGTCCTCTGAACTTTATTCTTCTCTCAGATCAGCATCACCCAGTTTAGGGACAGAAACAGATGTGAAATAACAAGAAAAAGCCCAAGCCGGTGTGGCTCAATGGCTGAATGTTGACCTATGAGCCAGGAGGTCATGGTTGGATTCCCAATTGGGGCACAGGCCCAGGAGGCAAACTCAATCCCCAGTGAGGGGCGTGCAGGAGGCAGCCAATCAATGACTCTCTCCTATCATTGATGTTTCTATCTTTCTGTCCCTCTCCCTTCCTCTCTGAAATCAATAAAAATCTATATATTAAAAAAGTAAACTCCTAAAACCTAAAAGATATAGAATGGCTGATATCCAACAACCAAAAAATTATCCAAAGATCATTTCTTAGTTCCCATCTCACTTGACCTATCACAGGATATGATGCTGTTGACCACCTGCTTGCAGGAAACACTTTGTCATTTGGCTTCCAGGACTCAGACCCTCCCAGACTCCAAGCTTTCCTCCCACTCTCTCACCTGCCTATTCTCAGCCTCCTTTGTTGATTCCTTCTCATTTCTAGAATTTTTTCGTGGTAGAATGTCCAAGGTCACATATCAGTTTTGGAACTCTTCTCTTTTGCTATTTACATCCAGTTAGATTGGTGATTACCAGCCCGAAGGCTTTAAATACAATCTATGACTTAACACTCCCAGGACCTCGTTCCCCTGAACTCCAGACTCATATATCTTATAACCGTCTCAGCATCTCCTCTTGGCTGTCTGAAACATATTAAACACACCAGATCCAAAACTGAACCTTGATCTTTCCCCTCAAAGCTGATCTTCCCCGTCTGTCCATCTTATTTC
>PVJN01024807.1:0-32326 GCA_004026805.1 Lasiurus borealis
ATGGAATACTATGCTGCTATAAAAAAGAAGGAACTCCTACCATTTGCAACAGCATGGATGGACCTGGAGAGCATTATGCTAAGCAAAATAAGTCAGTTGGAGAAAGATAAATATCTTGATTTCACTCATTTGTGAAATATAATGAACATAAACTGAGGAACATAAATAGATGCAGAGACAGAGAAGCATTGATCAAACCATCAAACCTCAGAGGGAAGGTAAGGGAGGGTGGGGGTGAGGGGGAGTGATCAACAAAGGACTTGTATGCATGCATATAAGCCTAACCAATGGACATGGACATCAGGGGGGGGGTGAAGGCATGAGTAGAGGGAAGGGGTTAGGGGGGGTACAGATGGGTAAGGACACATATGTAATCCCTTAATAAAGAAAATTAAAATAAATAAAAAGCAATAATAATAATAATAACATTTTTAGAAAAGCACAAAGCAAAAAAGGAAGAGTCACTCACTAGCTAACAAAAGTTTTCTAATCACTCCTAAGAAACTGGATGGAGAGGGTTGCTAAGGAACCCTGGGGAGGGGCGGAGCGGGGAGCTATACCCAAAATGTGTGTGAAGGAGAGCATGAATCTAAGGAGAGACAGCCCCACAGAATCCACAGAGACAGCTGGCCCAGGGAAATGTCAGCTCTGCTGGGCAAGAATGAGAAGTGAAGAAGAAAACAGGGAGATTCTTTGGACATCCAGGTCGTACCTCCTCCAACCCAGGTGGAAAATTCCCTGATGGAAAAGTCCTGGGCTCCTGGCCAATGCAGTCTTGGTAAAGGGAGGCAGGTTTGGATTTTAGTGCTTCTTTCAGAGGCAGCTTAAGACTGGGATTCTGTAGCAGAAAACGTTGGGTTTCTGTGCTTTCCCCAGGGAAAAGCTTCTTGCTAAATCTGTTATCACTTGTCCATCTAATGTCCAACTTTTAAATGATTGTTGCTATTTTTCCCTTTTAGCCCTTGTGTTTTGCCCTTTTATATAAATTCCTTTATCATAGAGGGGGAGTAGCAAGGTTACTAGGGTGCTCCTACAAATTTGTATATTCAGTCGTATATTTAACCAACTCTCTATAACTTTACAACAAGGAAAATAAGATTAGTTTTTTAAGCTTTTAAATTGAATTTATTGGGGTTACATTGATTAATAAAATGATATGGTTTTCAGTTGCACAATTCTGTAATATATCATCTGTGTATTGTATTGTCTGTTCACCACCCCAAGTTGAGTCTCCATCACCATTTATCCCCTTATACCCTCTTCTAACTCCCCTCACCACCCTTTCCATCTGGTAATCACCATACTGTTGTCTGCATCTATGTGTTTTTTAGTGTGTGTGTGTGTGCGTGTGTGTGTGCGCGCGCGCGCACGTGCGCATGTGTTTGCTTAATGCCTTCACCTTCATCAGCCAGCCCCTTCCCCAAAATCCTTCTCCTCTAACAACTGTCAGTCTCTTCTTTGTGTGTTTCTATTTGTTAGTTTATTTTGTTCATTATATTCTGCATACAAATGAAATCATATGGTGTTTATCTTTCTCTGAATGGCTTATTTCACTGAGCATAATGCTTTCTAGATCCATCCATGTTGTCCCAAAGAATAAGATTTTCTTCTTTTTTATGACCAAGTAGTATTCCATTGTGTAAATATATCATAGCTTTTTAACTCACTCATCTACTTATAGGCACTTGGGTTGCTTGCAAATCTTGGCTATTGTAATTAACGCTGCTATGAACATAGGGATGCACCAATCTACATTCCCTCCAATAGTGCATGAGGTTTCCCTTTATCCATATTTTTGCCAACACTTGTTTGTTGATTTATTGATGAGACTCACTCTGATATTTGTGAGGTGATATTTCATTATGGTTTTAATTTGCATCTCTCTGATGATTACTAACATTTAGCATCTTTTCATATGTCTATTGGCCATGTGTATGTCCTCTTTGGAGAAGTGTCCATTCAGGTCCTTTGTCCATTTTTTATTGGATTATTTTTTTTAATGCTGAGTTGTATAAGTTCTTTGTAAATTTTGAATATTAACTGCTTATCAGATGTATCATTGGCAAATATGTTCTCCTATACAGTGGATATTGTACCAGCCTTTCAATCCAGGAATAAATCCCACTTAATCATGGTGTGTAATCTTTTTAATTTATTGTTAGATCTGGTTTACTAATATTTTGTTGACCATTTTAGCATCCATGTTTACCAGGGATATTGGCCTATAATTTTTTTTCTTTGTGGTGTCTTTATCTGGTTTTGGAATTAAAACAATGCTAGCCTCATAGAATTAGCATGGAAGCTTGAATTTTTGGAATAGTTTGAGAAGGATGAGTGTTAGTGCTTCATTGAATATTTGGTAAAATTTGCCTGTGAGCCAAAAATGGTTGACTCAGTGGATAGAGCATCAGCCTGCAGACTGAAAGGTTCCAGGTTCAATTCCGATCAGGGGCATGTACCTTGGTTGCAGGCACATTTCCAGTAGGGAGCGTGCAGGAGGCAGCTGATCGATGTCTCTCATCAATGTTTCTAACTCTCTATCCCTCTCCCTTCCTCTATGTAAAAAATTAATAAAATATATTTTTTTAAAAAATTTGCCTGTGAAACCATGTGGTCCAGGATTTTTGTTTGTTGGGAATTTTTTATTACTACTTCAGTTTCATTAGTTGTAGTCTGTATGTTCAAATTTTCTGATTCTTACTTATTCATGTTTAGGAGATTTTTTGTCTCTAGGAATTTAGCCATTTTATTCAGATTGACCACTTTCCTGGCATATAGTTGTTCATAATGTTTTCTTATAATTTTTGTATTTTATTGGTGTTGGTTGTTACTTTTTCTCTTTCATTTCTGATTTTATTTATTTATGTCCTCTCTTTTTTTTCTTGATGAATTTGGTTAAAGGTTTGCTAATTTTGTTTATTCTTTCAAAGAACCAGCTCTTGGTTTCATTGATTTTTTTGTTATTGCGGGGGAGGGAGGGAGTCTATTTTAGACTCTATTCTTCTACATCAAGCACAGCTAGAGAGTGAACAAGATCTGAGTAGGGGAAACTGGGAATTAAGAAAGAGACAGACACAGAGACATTATACAAGTAAAGCTGGGGCCAGGTAGGACACTATTCTCAGATGGAGAGACAGTGACCCAGAGCTAGTGCAGTGTGTTTATTATATTCAGCATGATACCAGGAGTTTTACTAGAGTTTAAGACAAAGGGAAATTATGTTAAATCATGCTTAAAGATCAGGCTGCATTCTTCATTCTTGTGGCTTCTCATAATTGTCAGGCCTGGCTGACCCCAGATAATTGCATCCACCCCTGGTACCTAAGTAAACCTAGATAATAGCACCCACCCCCTGGTGCCTGAGCTAACGGTCAGGACTGACAACATTTCTCATCTTTGGCAAGGTGTGTTTCCAGGACAGGAGCTTTGCCATTGCCGCAGTATTCAGCTGACAACCTTTGCTCATGTGCTCTCCCAAGAATTCTCTACATTTCTCACCTTTTAATTTTTTAAATGTAGTTTGTTGACATCTAATTGGAGCCTTCGAACTTGGGATCACAGGAGCTTGCTGGTGACTGAAAGAAAGCAAAGTAATATTAGTGGTACACAAAGGAATCCTATTAGGTGGTGTGTTTTAACATATTCCATAGATTAAATCCTTTTAAACCATCTAGCAATTCTTTTGGTAGCTTTGCAGAATATATAATCTCATCATGACTATTCTGAATGGCTTGAACATGTTTGTATAACCGCACTAGGTCTATACTGATATTATTATGATGGCATATTCCTTGTAGGTGCATATTGATTTTATTCCAGTTCCATAAAGAACTGTTATAGCGGACTGAAGTTACACAAATTATATGTAAAAGCAGCATGGCATTGCAGCTGCTGTCTAATCTTGACACTTTCTAATTGATTTCCTAGTCCTATTACTACAGCTTCCAAAGTATTTAGCTTTGTTTCTAGTTTTCTGTATATATCTTTTTGATCATGAAGTGTGGTCAAGCAGTTCTGAGCCAATTCATTAACAGAATTTTCATTCTGGATGTTCTGGGTCAATGCAAGAGATGTGATCACAGCAGATGCAAGAACAATAACTAGGGTAACAAGAACAAAAATAATAAGTGCCAAAGCACACTTTTCCTGGGACAGTTGATTATGCAGTTCCTGCAATGCCTGGAGGCCTGTATCATGGTACCATTTTTCTGTTATGTTGGTAGGAAGCACAATAAAAGAGGGTTGTTTTAAAATTAATATATTCAAATTATGCCTAGAAACACAGCTAATAAGGTTGCAGTGATGGCATTGGACAGCATAATGGGTGCCTAATCTGGTAATGTTCACATTTCCAGTCACCAATACATACAGGGGGCTGAACACAGGCTCATTGAGCAAGGGCTCAATGAACACACTCCTTTAATATTAGCAGAGGAAGAGCTGGTAAAATTTAAAAAGTCAAGGGCAAGGGCTTTAAATGCTAAAGATCTTTCTGAAAACCTCCTGTTTTTGTGGCATTAACTACAAACCCTCCTGGAGACATAGACTCATGATGAGGATGTTTAGCATCAAGCCTCTGAGACCAATCCAATACATACAAGTCAAAGCCAGAAATATTATATCTCACTGGTACAGGGTCAGCACAATCTTGCCATGGAGGAAATGCCCCGAGCTCAATAGTGGTGCTATTAGGACAGTAGGGAAGCAGGGGATACTTATTAGACAGCCATTTAGTAACTATCTGAATATATTTTCTCAAATCCCATGGGCCTGCAACATTGGCAACGCTTGTGTCCCTAGAGGATGTCTTATTTTCTTCAAGTTGCAAACATCCTAAAGCCCCCTTTCAAGACAGATAGGGAGCTCTGCACTAAAGCCATTATAAGTATAATTACCTTGGGAGGAAGAAGTTATCTGTTGGTTAGAGCTATCCCCGACCATATTGGTGTTAGTAAACACTGGCACTGGTTCCCCAGTGCAGGTGGCTGGTATATATTTCCAGTAAGTTTCTGCTGTAGCCATACCTACCTGGCAGCTGACAAGTGCCAGCATAGCAACAAAAAGGATGGAGGGGGGTTACCTGAACCCCCTGTTCTTCTACCATTTGCCAAGCATTGATGGTCAGCTTCTTCAGTTGACCCCATATGGGGACACTAGCTTCTTGGGTGACCTTGGTCACCCACCCTTTGCTATCCTTCTGACCTTGGTCACCCACCCTTTGCTATCCTTCTGACCTTGGTCACCCATCCTTTGCTATCACTGGAGACACAATCTTCAGCTTCTTGAATGGCAGGATGAGTTGTTCTCCTGGATCCATGGTTGGGAGGTACCACTCACTCTGGCACCCAGATGGGGTTAGAGGCGTCTTCTAGAAAGATAAAAACGTGGTCTCTTCCCCACATCATCACTAGATCTGGCCCTCTCCACTGCACTGTTTGTAAATCCTTCCATCAGCCATACCTGCAGATGCCGCGGCACCAGGAGTTTGATGCCTCTTGGCTACTGTGTGACCCTCATTGCCACAATTTAAAAAAAATTTAAAGTGTAAAGAGCGTAATTTAACTGATTCTGTGGAGTAGGGTAATACCCATCTCCCCCTTCTTATTTCTGCAACTGAGTCTTCAAGGTTCAATTAGCTTGTCCCTGGGGATTATAGAGAATTCCTGTTTTATGCATTATTTGGTGTTGCTTGCAAAATTGCTGAAAGAAGGATCTAGTATAAGTAGGTCCATTCTCTGTTTTTATCTCTAGGGACCATTCCATGACTGGGAAAGTAGCTAGGCAGTGATTAATTATATGCTTTGCACTTTCCCTTATTTAGGGAGTAGTGAAAATGAAGCATAAGCATGTGTCCACAAAGATATAGATCCACCGAAATCTGCCAAATTCAGGTATATGAGTGACATCCATCTTCCAAATTTGACTAAGTTTAAGACCTCGGGAATTTATCTGTAATGGCAGCACAGGAAGGTGGATAACACACTGGGGGCATTGCTTAATGACTTGGTGAGCCTGTTCTCAGGAAATATGAAGTTCCTTGCACAAGGCAGAGGCATTTTAACGATGCAGAGTTTGTAAGGCGTGTGCCACAGAAAATGGAGTGACCTACTCTACCAAGGTAACAAGGCCATCTACTATCTCATTACCTGCAGCCAGGGGACCCGGGAGGCCAGAATGGTATCTAATATGGCAAATAAAACATGGAACCTGCCATTATTGAATAACCCTTTGCAAGGAGGTAAAAAAATAAAATAGCTCTTGAGAATTTGTATGTCCAATTGGTAGCAGTTTCAGTAATGGTAACCATTCCTACTACATAAGTATTGTCACTGTAGAAGTTGATGGGTTCAGCTAAGAAGCAAAATTTTCTAAAGCATAAATGAGGGCTTGGATTTCTACTTGTGCAGAGGAGCAATTTGTCTGAAATACTTCAGAATCCTTTACATTATGAAAGCCAGCTCTCTCTGAGTACATTAACATAAGCTAATTAACCTCAGTTTAGGGAGACAAAATACAAACCATTTACTTTTAAGTGTCCTTAGTTTAGGGAAAATGCTCCAAATTGCTGTTTTACTATCTCAGTTTCCCTGTTCTGCTTGTCCTGGCTTACTAGCCTGTGTCATTTAATCAATTCCCTTTTAACATATCTTTCTATAAACATCCTATAACTTCCACAGGCAAATTCTTACAACTTTCAGGAACATTCTAACTTCCAGAAATAACCACCTTTAGAAACCAACCACCTTTGTTTTCCTTCAAAATGTTTGACCATGCCTCAGACCTTCTATTAAGTATTTTTACTCTAATTTTCTTTCTTTCTGTCATACCTTTTCCAACTTGTACAAATCTTTTCTTTCAACCTTAATTTTTTCAATAATAACCAAAAAGTAAATAGTCAGCATTTCTTAGATTAACATGTATGAACACACTTTAAATGAATTCTTACTTTCAAGAAAATATGCCTTCAACAAAGTACAAGAGACCCTCTATAATAAAAACTAAGAGCAGAAGAGTTAAAACTTGTCTAGCAATCAATGTTAAATAACACATTTATGTTATTTTAAAATATTTAGAAGTTTATCATTTAACCCAACAATGCTCCAAAGTCTTTAAGTTACCAAAAACTTTGGAAAATTATGTATAGGCATATGAGGCTGGAAAAAGGGCAGGGGGGAGGAGGGAGAAGGTCCAGCAGCTGTTCTCAGCCTATGGCAGCTTGATTTAAACTGCTACATTTTTCCTTGGAGATAACATCTAAGGTTACTGCTGTGGCTTCTCTACTTTTACAGGGAGAAGGGTGACTGGCTCCTTCCTCCAACAGAGAGCAGTCAGTCTCCTCTTGAGTGACTAGACATTTATTATTAACATATTTATAATATTACTGAAAAGCTTTATCACAAATTCTTCATTTTGTTTATCTTAACAACTTTGAGATTTTAAAGCCAATTATTTAAAGCATTTTCTTGACCAATTTTATAACAGGAATAATTCAATGTGAGTATTATTTTATTTTAATTATGCTGTTAACCATAATTGCCCTTTCTGTTCAAGGAAAGGACACATTAATCTGGCTGGGAGTTGTATGTCCCTGGAACCTGGGAACCACCCTTGGAATGAGGTCCATCCTCATTCAAGGACTGCCCATTATCATGGAAGCATTAATTTTGTTGTCCAACCCAGCCTGCATAGCTTACTTACTTATTTAATTTCAAGTATATTGTATTGGTCTAATTTAGTACAAAAATATTTCCCTGTGAGGGAGATGAGCCTTCCAGGTTTCAGGAATGTTGGGGGGTGGCCCCCACCTTAGAGCCACACAACTCAGTCACTGACACTCCCTGAATCTGCTCTGACCTCTACACCCTGGCTAAAGTTGCTGACTACTCATCAGGGCAAAACTTCATAGGGTAGAGTAAGAGGGAGTCCAGAGGGTGGGGCTACAGCTTTCTCCCAGGCTGATGCCACAGGGAGGGAAGTGCTCCACGTATGAAAAATGGTGTCTTTGGTAAGAGGATCATGGCAGCTGTCCCTTCAGCTCTCTCCCCAGAGTCACAAACCCCAAACTCTCCTCACACAATTGTAGTTCATTCAGTCTTCCCTTCACTGGAGTGCAGAGTGAGTGGCTATAAGTGAAATTTTGTGCATTGGCCCTTTAAGACAGTACCTGTCTCTAGTAACCTCCATCTTTCCCTGATAGACAGAAACCCACTGCTTTTCACAACCAGATATACATTGAGTGGCCAGATTCTTATGATCTCTGAACGCATAATAATCTGGCCAGTGTGTGTGTGTGTGTGTGTGTGTGTGTGTGTGTGTGTGTATTAGAGGCCTGGTGCATGAATTTGTGCATGGGCGGGGTCCAGCCAGCCTGGCCAGGGGGAGGGGACATGGTGGTTGGCCAGCCTGCCTGCTGGTTGAACTCCTCCTGATCAAGGGGACAGTTTGAGTATTAGTCTTTTATTATACAGTGGTACCTCGAGATACGAGTTTAATTCGTTCCGTAACCTTGAGGCGTGGGAAACTATGAGACACTTGAGTCATGGTAAACTGGTAGGTCGTGTGCAGCCAGCCGATCCGTGCAATTACTCCTATCTCAAATGTTGCTCGTATTTCAAAGCAAAAATCGCTCGCTCGATGGCTCGTATCTCAAAAATCTCGTATGTTAGGGCACTCATATCTCGAGGTACCACTGTATAGGATATACTGAGTGGCCAGATTATTATGCATTCAGAGATCATATATATATATGTCTCATTTTTGCTCCAGTGCCCTGAGCTAGAGAGCCTGGGTTGGGCTTGAAACCTCATGCTTCTCAGAAGGAACCCCTCAACCTGAACTATTCCTCAGACCTCAGCCTCTGCCTTGGGAGTGGGGCCAGCCCTTTCCATGTGCCTGCCCTTCCTTCCAGTCTCAGTGTGGATTCTTCTATAAATCCTTGGTTTTAAGATTTCTTTTCAGCTAGTCTTCAGTTGGATTTTCAGGGTGATTGTTCTATAATTTGCTTGCAATTCCAATTTGATCCTGGGAGGAGCTTCCACCTACTCTGCCACCTTCTTGGGTTCTCCAAGAAATATTCTTAAATTAAATTGTGTTGGGGATATAAAATATGTAAGTGCATGTTTAGTAGATGTTTAAAAAATTAAACAAAACAGAACACATTACTATATCCCTTATGCAGCAAGAGTAAGTATCATTTCCTGAAATGTGTTGTAATTTAAAATGCATGTGTTTAAATGTAGTTCTTTCTGTGGGTTGTGATTGTTTTAAAGTTTAAAAAGCACTCAAATAAACATCTATGAGTTCCCAAAAGCCAGAGTGGGGCTTTCAAGTTCAGAGACTGACAGTTTCCTGGATGACGGAGCTGGAACACTGCCAGGCACACACTAGTTCTAAATTAGCTGCTAGATGCCCACCTAGGAGTTGGCCTGTGGAAAGGGAACTGGATAGTCTGGGGACAAGGTTGAGGGTAACTTTTTATAATATATCCTTTTGTAAAAATAGCATCTGTTCATAAGTAAATAAACAAACACACTTATAAAAGGGCAGACAAATCCTTAAAGTTTATTGTTTTCCTACACTATGCCAGGTAGTGCTTTAGTGTTTTACTGACAGAACCAATAAACTGCTGAAGGAATACAATGCCGCATCATAAAATGTCTAAGGTAGTGGGACGGTGAAAAACAGTACTATGTGGTGATCATAGTATGTTCTAATGATACTTCCCAAACGAAGGGCATTATTCACTTATTTTTTTATTTGTTTTTATTTCTTTTCATTTTTGAGTCAAATTAGAGTGAACATCAAATGAAATCATGCAGGGGAAAGTATTTTGAAAATGAGAATAAGTAATACTATTTTAATGTAAGGTAAAATCTGAGAGGTCTGTAGTTCCTTTAGGGTATGAGAAAAATGAGGACTTCTCTGTCACAAAATGAGTTCATGGGGGCATTTATAGGATTATGTTTGCTTTTTATATTTTGGGATGGAATTCTAAATAACCTCAAAAGTTAAAATATTTCCCAAATGTCAGAAATGCTGAAAGGTCAGTACAGCAAGCCACAGAGGTTATTGCTAAGCCCAACAAAGCTCTCTGTTTATCACATCATCTGTACATTATTTTTATCATTGTCCTTCTAGCTGGATGGTCTTAGACAAATGATACTTTCTTACCTCTGTCTCCTCATTTATAATTACAGACATAGGGAATTACAGACACTGAACCAGACAAAGAAGATCCCTTCCATTGTTAACTGTTGGTGGAATACCTCAAGAAGCCAAGGCACCTGGCCCATTTTCCCTTTGAAATCATGAGTCAAATCATTTTCCTTTTAAAAAAAAAAATTCAATTCTTTATTGTTTAAAGTATTACATATGTCTCCTTTTTCCCTTATTGACCTCTCCCTGGCCACTCCCACCCCCAGCACATGCCCTCATCCCCACTACTGTCTGTGTCCATTTAATCAGGGCATTTTCATGAATCCATCCTCAGATTAGTTCATGACAACTACCCTGAGACATGATCCTTCCCACGGTTCCCCGATCAAAAGAGAACAATTTCTACTGGAAAGTATTTCTGGCTACTTCCAGAAAGCAATCATTGGCACATTGTAATGCTCAAATAGCATCAAGAAAACCAATCTACAGACCACTATATTTTACCCACAGATTTTAAAAGAACTAAAATCTGTGCCTGCAACAGAAGAGGGAATCTCCATGTGCACACGAGATGCTTAATACCACCAGGTAATCCCAAATGTTGAGGTCAGGAAGGGACCTTTATTATAACTCAGTAAAGCTGAAAAGCATTAAAAGGCCAACAACTGATGGGAAAACATATTGGCAATATATTAATAAATATACATTTAATATCTAGAAAATTAAAAGCTTCTATAAATAAAAGTAAGCAAAATAATATAAAAATGGACAAAAGATACGAAGAAAAGATACAAAGATAGAAAAAGAAATAGTCAATAACATAAATAACATATTCAACTTGATAAAAATCATGTAAAAATGATGTTATTGGCCATTAGATGAGATATTAAAAAACACATAAGTGTTAGCATATGGGGAAATAGAAGTATGTATTCCTAGAAGTTTTTAATGGAATCTTACCCCTGGGTAAAGTAGAGGGTAGAGAATGAGGTGGAGGGAGGATTAACTCTTTAGGTACTTTTATAATGATAAATATTTACAAAGAAGTATTAGTGTGTTATTTGCAGGATTTTCAAACTTGAGAATGAAATTAAATAATACATGAAAGAAAAGATAAGGGGAGGGCAATAAAACTTCTGCATACATCATGAATTAGAATATCGGGGTAAGATATATCTGGCCTCTTTAATAATGATTTATCCTTGAGAAGCTTCATTGCCTTCATCTAGATTTCTGTTGCTAAGAGTAGAGCAGAGTGATTTATAGCCCAATCTCTAGGACCAGGCTATTGGATTCAAATTCTACTCTATTTTATCAGATGTCTAATCTTAGTCCAGTTACTAGACCACTCAAAAAAAGTCCTCATAGGAAAAGGGGAGAGGAAATATTAATACCTACTCCATAGGGATCTTGTGAAGATTAAATGTGTAAATTCTTGGAACAATATTAACATATGGCAGACACTCGATAAATGTTAGTTCTTATTATTAATACCAATAAGCATCACCTCTATGTTCTGGCTGTGAATAACGTAAGAAAGCACTGCTTTCCTTCCTTGCTTAGTAAACAGGGAGAGAAGGCTGTATTGGAAGCCAATCCATATATGAGTCAACCATGGTGGACAGCACAGGCCTTGGTCTCATGCAGCCTACAGACCCAGTAGGTCAGGTTCTAAGCCAGAAAGCAAGCAGTGCTTGCGCTATAGCAAACACAGTTTGCCAGTTTTTGTGTGACTTCAACTGCTTTCAACAGAGTAGGATTTCAATAAATGGGTGTTTGGTCCACTCGGTAGCAGCATTACAGTGTAGCGTTTCTATTTGGGCTCAAATTCTGGTTTACAAGCCATGTGATACTAGACAGAAACTTTAATCCTCCATTTTCTCATCTGAAAAAAAAATGTGGACTGGGATGCCTCTTTTGCACTGTTGTAACTGAAAAATAGTATTTGCTGAGGTCTCAATAGTACCTGGAACAAAGTAGGTGTTGAATAGATCTTAGCTGAGTCTAAGTTGGCTCATTTTAAAATTTGGGAAATAGCCCAACATCATGAGTAGCACTGTTTGCAAAGAAACCTTATGACAAAATACATCTGTCTAAACAAAGGGCTAAAAACCAAGAGTTATTTCTCATGTTGGCTCAGTTGCAGACTTACGTGACCTGTAAAAGGCCTATTAAACAAAATGTTTATTAATGATAATAAGTTCTGTAGCCAGAGCACATTCAGAACCACACACTGTGATTAGGCATGAACTTCATTTAAAATTCTTAGACTTCCGTTTGATGTTCTAGGAAGTCATTAAGCTCTGAACTTTCTCAGAACTTTCACGTAAAAATTTTGATTTGGTCTAGCTCCTCCGAGCACTTCATGCCTCTCTTCTAGCATCCCTTAGTCAGCCACGCATTTTCTAGTCACACACACACCTCACCCCCATTTTGTTTAAACTCCTTTGCCAAAGGTTTCAGAAAGGTTGGACAGGTTGCTTCTTATTTAAAAATTATACTGGTTGGCTGAACGGAACTTCTTTTGCAACTGACTGTAGTGACGCACCCACTCCATCCTTCCGAAAGGAAATGTTTCTACCCAGTCTGAACATCCAGAGCACATTCTCTCTAACCTCTTAGTGCCTGTATGATTTTCTACCCCACATTACAATGACATGTCTTTCCTCTTAGATTATGTATACCTTGAGGGAGCAAAACTTAGTATATAGATTCACAGGCCTAATAAAGTTCATAAGACTTTTAACTTTTATTTCAATACAGTAAGTCCACAGGTTACTTTGGAGATCCGTTCCTACTGTGATGTAATGCAATTTTCGCTGTAAGTCGGAACCCACCTACATAGGCACCTACTTCACTCACATGGAGCACATACACAGCAGTAATGAAGTGAAACAGAAAAATAATTAAAAGAAAGATAACAATTGTTTACTTGTGATACATAAAGAATTAAAAGCATAAAGCACATGTGTACAGAACTTTTTTTTTTTTAGAAATAAATGGGAGATTGCAATGTAACCATGAAACGACTGTCTATATAAAGGGTTAGAGAAAAACCTTTTTTATAAAGAAGTCACAAAAATGTAATGGTCTTATGTGACATGAATGTATGGCTATGGGCACTATTTTACAATACATTATAGTCTCCTTTAATCTTTTTATAAAAGCAACTTTTTTATAAAACACCATGTATTATCTTATTCAAGTTTCACAACAAATAACCCTAGAAGTAGGTCATTCATATATTGACTCGTTAATTCAACAAATATGTTTTGGGACCCTACAATATACCAGATACTCTTCTGAACGGATTAGGAATAATAGTGGTAATAAGGTCCCCATCCTTGTGGAACTTTTAAAGGGAAAAAGAGAGAGGAAGTAAATAAACATATAAGCAAAGGATTTGAGGGAGGGTGGAGGTAACATTTGAGCAAAGACCTGAGCAAATCTTGCAGATATAAGAAAGAGCATTCTTTATTCATTGATTTTTATTATCATTTGTTTTAAGAAAAATAACGTATTTTTATTTCTATTGTCTTTTTAGTCTCTATTTCATCTATCTATGCTCTGATTTTAATTATTTCTTTCTTTTTACTGACTTTCAGCTTCATTTATTCTTCTTTTTCTAGTTGCTTAAGGTGTAATATTCAATGACTTAATTGAGATTTTTTTTCCTGTTTCTTTAGAGAGGGCTGTATTGCTACACAATTCCCTCTGAAGACTATTTTTGCTAGGTTCCCAACATTGTGGTATATCCTATTTTCATTTTCATTCATCTCTATGTATCTTCAAATTTCCACTTTTATTTTCCATTGACCCAATAGTTGTTAAGACGCTTGATGTTTAATCTCCACATATTGGTGATTTTTCCAGCTTTCTTCTTGTATTGATTTCTGTTTAATACCATTTGGATTGGAAAAGATACTTGGTATGATATTGATCCTAAATTTATTGAGACTTGTTTTGTGTCCTAGAATATGATTTATTCTTGAGAATATTCCATGTATACTTGAAAAAAAAAGTGTATTCTGTTGTTTTTGGATGAAAAATTCTGTATCTATTAAGTCCATCTGATCTAAGGTGTCACTTAAGGCTAATGTTTTCTTGTTGACTCATTGTCTGAATAATCTCTAAAACTGATGTAAGTGTGGTATAGCTCAGTGGTTGAGCATTGATCCAGGAACCAAGCAAGAGGTCACTATTTGATTCCTGGTTAGGGCACATGCCCAGGTTACGGGCTCAATCTCCATAAGAGGGTGTGCAGGAGGCAACCAATTGATGGTGTTTCTCTCTCAGCAATGTTTTGCTCTCTTTATCTCTCTCCCTTCCTCTCTCTCTAAAAATCAATAAAAACACATTTTAAATTGATGTATGTGGAGTGCTAAATACTTCTACTATTATTGCTTCTCTTTCTATTTCTCCCTTTAGGTCTGTTAAAATTACTTTATTTATTTTGGTGTTCCTAAATTGGGTGCATAATATTCTTTATGGATTGTCCACATTCCCAATCTTCCATTGCTACTACATTAGCTGGAGTCATGGCTGGGTAACTGCATCCATGAACTGTCCCTGTTCTCTCCCTATCTTGCCTCCCCAACAAGTCCAATACACCCACCTTCAGATGTATCCAAGTATGGATCTCTCAGGCATCTTTGGGAGTTAAGCACAAGAACCTTTGCTGAATTATGGACATCCATCTAGTTGTAAATGTAAGGGGAAATACAAGTTTTCTTCTCATCCCACCATAATGCTAACCTAGAAATCTAAAAATCATTGTATTTCTTTCTTTTTATCACTTCCTACATATATTGACAAGTACCTTGATTTTTTTTCTTTCAAAATCAAGTACATATCACATACTTCTGCTTTTCTCCATCTTTGTAGTCACAAGCACAGTCATCTATCTGTCTTCTGCCCCACTATAACAGTCTTTTAACTTGTCTCCCTACTTCAATTCTTAAATATAATTTTACAACTACTCCAACCTCTCCTTCTACCTCTCTTCCCATCACTCACTACACTTCAGCCATATTTATTTTCTGTCAGTTCTTAGAATATGCTAACCTCATTCTTATTTTCAAAAATGAATGGAAAAAATATCTCTGAATGAGAATTTTTTAATTAATAAAACAAAGTCTTATGAATAATTTAAAAATTAATTATAGCTCATGGCAAAAGCTTTAGATTTGTATTGCTTTAATTAAACCCAGAAAAGAAAACTTCTTGAATGAAAAGGCAATAAAAATTAAACAGTCAAGAGAAACCAAGATGGCTGCATGGGTGAACACCTAAACTGCTGCCTCGCACAACAATTTCAAAACTACAACTAAAAGACAGAATGGACATCATCCAGAATCACAGGAAATTCTACAACTAGAAGGAAAGAGAGGGGCTCACGGAAACTCAGAGGAGCTGCAAAAAGCTGAGTACGGAGACATGTGTATGGAGAGGATGGTCAGTGGAGTGCCTGGCTGGCTTCCTCTTATGGAAGGGAGACAGAAACTCTCAACTGCACTGAACCCCATATCCAACTGCACTGAACCCCATATCCAACTGCACTGAACCCCAGTTCCAGGTGAGACTCATACATGAAGAGTCTGGACTATCATGAAAAAGGAGGAGTTCATGGAAACTTAGGGGAACCGCTAAAAGGCAGAGGTCTGGACACTCATGAGCATGAGTGTGCACACAGAGGGCAGCCTGCTAATTAGGCTGCTGGCTTTCTCTTGCAGGAGGGACATAGAACCTCCCAACTGCACTGAACTCCACTTCCGAATGCACTGAATCCCAGTTTCGGGTGAGACTCTAGGGATCCAATCTCATATAGGTCCCCAGAGTGCAAAGAAACTCAGGGGAGCTGGAAAGGCAGAGGTCTGGAAGGGTGTGAGCATGAGTGCACACAGAGAGAGCTGCAGCAATTACCGAAGGACACTGAGACCCAGAGACCGCATAGGGCAACGCTGATGGGAAGCCAAGACTGTCTGCTCAGTCCTGAGACTCTGCCCCATCCAAGAGGCTTTTGCAATTTTGCAAGTTTGTATCATAAGGCTGACTCCAGCACAGAAGTTCTGCTGGCATAGATACAGCTGATCCTCACAACCAATTTTCCTGGAGATCAATTCCCCCGCATGATACCAACAACAATCAAGACTTAACTGCAACAAGGCTGTACACACAATCCACAAAGGAGTGCACCAAGAGAGTCCACTTCAGGAAACTAAGGAGGCGGAGCTACTGAGCCATATGAGACACCTAGCATACTTTACTAACTCAGAGAAGTAGCAAAAATGTGGAGACAAAGGAACAGATCACAAACAAAAGAAATGAAGGAAAACAAACAACTGAATATAGAGTTCAAAACCATGGTTATAAGGTTTTTCAAGAATTTCCTAGAAAAGATGGATACATTTAGTAAGACCCAAGAGAAGATGAAAAAGGACCAACTTGAAATTAAACATTCACTGACTAAAATAAAAAATATTATACAGAGACCTAATAGCAGACTAGAGGAACACAAGAATCAAGTCAAAGATTTGAAATACAAAGAAGCAGAAAACACTCAACCCAAAAAGCAAAAAGAAAAAATCTAAAAATGTGAAGATATTGTAAGGAGCCTCTGGGACAACTTCAAGCATACCAACATCAGAATTATGGGGGTGCCAGAAGAGAGAGAGCAAGATATTAAAAACCTATTTGAAGAAATGATAACTGAAAACTTCCCCTACTTGATTAAAGAAATAGACTTACAAGTCAAGGCAGCACACAGAACCCCAAACAAAAAGAATCCAAAGAGGACTACACCAAGACACATCATAATTAAAATACCAAGAGCAAAAGACAAAGAGAGAATATTAAAAGCAGCAAGAGAAAAACAGTTCATTACTTACAAGGGAGCATCCATATGATTGTCAGATGATTTCTCAACAGAAACTATGCAGGCCAGATGGGAGTGGCAAGAAATATTCAAAGTGATGAATAGCAAGAACCTACAACCAAGATTATTCTATCCAGCAAAGCTATCATTCAGAATTGAAGGGCAGATAAAGAGCTTCACAGATAAGATAAAGCTAAAGAAGTTCATCAACAACAAACCAGTATTATATGAAATGCTGAAAGGTACTCTTTAAGAAGAGGAAGAAGGAAAAGGTAAAGATAAAAATTATGAAGAACAAATACATATCTATCAACCAAGTGAATCTAAAAATCAAGTTAATTGAAAATCTGATGAACAGAATAAACTGGTGAATATAATAGAATCAGGAACATAGAAAGGGAGTGGACTGACAATTCTCAGGTGGAAAGGGATGAGAGGGGTGCAGGGAGAAACTGGACAAAAATCATACAGCTATGGATGATGTCAATGCGGGGGGAGGTAAGGGTAGAGGGAGGGGTGGAGCCAGATGCAGGGGAGCTATGGGGGGAAAAGAGGAACAAATGTAATAATCTGAACAATAAAGATTTATTAAATCAAAAAAATTAAACAGTCAAAACATATTGGAAATTTTGTGGTCATTGTTTCCAGTATGAAACAATCATTTCTTTTCTGCTAGTAATTTTGGGAATGGTATGGGTGGAAGAAGAAAAGACCAAAAACCAAGCATTTCAAAGCACTTGGGGAATACAAGGAAGTTTGGTGTGTTGTTTTTTTGTTTTTGTTTGTGTGTGTATGTGTGTGTGTGTTTCATTTATTCAGCAAGTATTTGAGTTGACTAATATACTGGAATACATAACTCCAAATCAATAACACTATCAGCATTAGGATGTAAAGATGAGAAAAAGCTAGCCTCTGATCTTAAGAAGCTTATTATTTAGCAAGATATACATTAAATGTACAGAAAAGCTTTACCTGAGTAAATCTGATGAAAGAAAGGACCTTCCAGGAAAATGGAATTGCTGGAGCAAAAACTTTTTATTCCTTTTTTTTAAGAGAAAGGAAGAGAGAAGGATAGAGAGAAACATTGCTGAGAGAGAAACATCATTGATTTGCTGCCTCCTGGATGCCCCTTACTGGGGATCAAGCCCACAACCCAGGTATGTACCCTGACCGGGAATTAAACAGAAGTGACATTGGTTCCTGGGGTGACATTCAACCACTGAGCACCACTGCTCAGGTCAGAGCAAACACTTTTAAAAAAAAACAAGAGATTCAGTTTGGCTGATATATGAGTCATGAAATAGAAAAAAATAAAATCCAAGAAGCATACTGAAATCTTTAATACCTAGCAAAGTAGTTTGGCTTCCATTCTCAATATTATTTCAGGCAATAAAATAATGAAAGACTATTGATTAGGAATGTGACATGATTTGAGCTATATTCTTCTATAGCACTGATCTGAAAATGGAGAAATAAAAAGCAAGCAACCCAGTTCAGAAACACTGAATTCGTGTAGCTAAGGAATAGACTTAGGCAGAGGATTGGGAAAGGGTAAAACAAAATGATTGGATTCTTTGTTCCAAGCAATGCACTACATATTATAAAGTACCACTGACTCCCCAAAAGGAGTTAGTCCAATTGGGTAGCAGTGTTATTGTCCTCCTCTTACAGTATTACTTTTAACTTACTTTTTATTTACCTAGATTTCCCCAGGTGTCAATGGGTGTGACACTTAAAACCAGCTCAGCGATACTTTTGCTAATGGAGGACGGACGCTGGAGGAATGGCTCCTTCCATGCAGTATGCCTCCCACTCCCTGTCCAGATGGAGCTTACGCAAAGGTCAGCACCATCTCAAAGTCAGGAAGAACTCAGTGCAGCCCTAGATTGGCTTTCCTGTTTTGGGCCATTTAGGGACCATCCAATTTGTCCTGGAATTTTGCAGTAAACTTCTTCCCAGGAATTTCTATAGAAATACTGAACATCTAATAAGATAGGATTTTTGCTTTGCTGGAATAGTGGGGGGGAAAAAATCAGACCCTCATTATCCATCAATTTCCTGAACAGAAGGCTGAGTGGGGAAACCAGGCTGGCAGGGGGCTGTAAGAGGCAACCAGCCCAGTGGGAGAGGTACAATTGGGGACAACTAGATTGGCAGGAGGGGCAGTGAGGGGCGACTAGGGTGACTAGGACTAGATTAGTTAGGAGTGACCAGGCCAGCAGGGAGGAGGCATTTGGGGGCGACCTGGCTGGCAGTGGAGGGCAGTTAGGGGCGACCAGGCCAGCACAAGGGGGCAGTTAGGGAAAAACAGGCCAGCACACAGAGGCAGTGAGAGGCGATCAGGCCAACAGGTAAGGGCAGTTAGGGGCAACCAGGCAGGCAGGCAGGTGAGCAATTAGGAGCCAGCGGTTCAGGATTGTGAGAGAGATGTCTGACTCTCTGTTGTGGCCCATTCCTGGGCCAGTAGTCACATTGCCCAAGGGGTCCCAGATTGGAGAGGGTGCAGGCTGGGCTGAGAGGACCACCCCACCTGTGCACAAATTTTGTGCACCAGGCCTCTAATATACATATATATATAGTTTATGACTCACAATAATCCTATAATGAAGTTTATTATTATTATTTCAGAGACATTAAATAACTTTCCCAAATTACAGAAAGTGGTAAGGAATCCTATTTAGTAAAAAGGGAATATGCTAATTGACCCTCACGCTATCGAAAAGATGGTGGCACCACAGCCAATAAGGAAGGAATATGCTAATTGACTTCCACACTCTCAAAGATGGCAGTGCCCACAGCCAAAAGATGGCAGCGCCCAGTCTCCTCAGCCCAGCCTGTATGGCAGACATACAGTGAGGCCACACCTGCCTCCAAAGTCCCCTAGTCCTCTGAGCCCACCAGACACTCAGGCCGGCCCGAGGTACAGGCAAGCCTTGGATGGTGGCTGCCCAGCCGCCCAGGGCTACCCAAGACTCAGGTAATCAGGGCTGGCTGAGGCTTGCACTTGGACCTTGTCCTCTTTATCCAGCCAACAGGTGTGATGGGGCATTGCCTTCCCACCCCTGTGTCCAGAGAGGCCTAAACACAGGGGCATTCACACCCAACAGCATCAGGGATGCAGGACTTTGGAGTGAGACATTGGTTTTCAATGCAAGAACCAGATGGAAAAATCTTAATTTGACAAATATTTAAGGGTTTGAAGAATGTAAGAAGCTAAATAAATTATGGATGGAAATGCTGGGTTCTCCAAGTCCCTTGTGCCAAGGGGCTTTGCTAAGTGCCTCAAGGGATCATGTGGTAACTGCAGGTGTCCCAAGGGGACACCTGTGAGCCACCTTCACCCCCCAGGGTCCTGAGACTAGGGCAGGAAACCTTGCCAAAGGACGTTCCCCCTTTCCATCCTGGGCCAGAATGACAACCATGGCGATTTAGACACATCCTTCCACCTCCCCCTCATCCTAGAGAAATGAAGTCACCCAGCGCAGCCTGTGGAACGGACAGAGATAAGGTCTCCATGTTTTTGGAGGCTCCCATACCAGGGCCGAGCATGGGTGAGGAGAGCGGGTCTTAGGAGTGGGAGATCTTATCCAGAGGCATGAACCCTGTGTCCCCGAGGGCCCTAAGCACCACGCGGCCATCAGGATGCACCACCAGGCAGGCAATGCTGCCACTGTTGAGGGAGAGGCTTAGTCTGCCTTCGGGAGGAAACTGCAGCACCCGCACACAGGTAGGGAAGACGTTGGCGTGGCTTGGAGAGGTCTCCTACCTGTCCTCCTGCTGCTTGACATCTGCCTGGTGCATGTGTTCCAGAAGGCGGCCTCCATCCTAGCCTGTCTTCATGATACCACACAGCTCCCAGCTTCCAGTGAGATGCAGGTCTGGGATTCCATGGGGGTGCCTTCCACGGCAAGTTGGTGCTGACCACGGAGACACCTGGCAGGTGTTTGCTGACTATGTCAATGGACGATTTTATTAAACTTCAACCCCAAGCTTGCAATGCCCCTAATTCTATTATATTTACCAGTTTATTCTATTCATCACATTTTTATTCACTTGATTTTTAGATTCACTTGTTGATAGATATGTATTTGTCGGAGACCAGTGAGCCTGTTCACAACCCAGGGATGTCAGGGTGCGGTCCTTTTCCCGGGAGGCATTCCTGTGGCACTGGGAGTGCCTGAAGAGGAAGATGTGCTGCGGGGCCTTGGCTTCCTAGTTGTCTATTCTGGATGCCACATCCTTATCTCCCAAGAACAGGTTCCCATCCACGCCAGCGGCTCCACAAAGATGCTCTGCATTCCCACCCCCTGGGGCTTCCCCACCAACACAGTGGAGAAAAGCACACCAGACAGACAGCCACTCGCCAGGCCAAAGGCCATAAGCTGAAGTGCCTGCCCAACATTATGCCTGTGCACCCCGCCCATTCCCCGCACCTGCCCACACTTGCTTCCTTTTTTTTATTTTTCTTAAATAAATCTTTATTGTTCAGATTATTACAATTGTTCCTTTTCTTTCCCCTCCCTCCATAGCTCCCCTCCACCCGGCTCCCATCCCTCCCTCTGCCCTTACCTCCCCACCATTGTCCTCATCCTTAGGTGTATGATTTTTGTCCAGTCTCTCCCTGCACCCCGCCTCACCTCTTTCCCCCTGAGAATTATCAGTCCACTCCCTTTCAAATGCCCCTAATTCTATTATATTTACCAGTTTATTCTATTCATCACATTTTTATTCACTTGATTTTTAGATTCACTTGTTGATAGATATGTATTTGTTCTTCATAATTTTTATCTTTACCTTTTTTCTCTTCTTCCTCTTCTTAAATAGCACCTTTCAGCATTTCATTTAATACTGGTTTGGTGGTGATGAACTCCTTTAGTTTTTTCTTATCTGTGAAACTCTTTATCTGCCCCTCAATTCTGAATGATAGCTTTGCTGGGTAGAGTAATATTGGTTGTAGGTTCTTACTATTCATCACTTTGAATATTTCTTGCCACTTCCCTGTGGCTTGCATAGTTTCTGTTGAGAAATCAGCTGACAATCATATAGATGCTCCCTTGTAGGTAATTAACTGTTTTTCTCTTGCTGTTTTTAAGATTCTCTCTTTGTCTTTTGCTCTTGGTATTTTAATTATGATGTATCTTGGTGTGGTCCTCTTTGGGTTCCTTTTATATGGGGTTCTGTGTGCTTCCTGGACTTGTAAGTCTATTTCTTTCACCAGGTAGAGGGAGTTTTCAGTCATTATTTCTTCAAATAGGTTTTCATTATCTTGCTCTCTTTCTTCTTCTGGCACCCCCATAATTCTGATGTTGGTACTCTTGACATTGTCCCAGAGGCTCCTTACACTATCTTCATATTTTTTTATTCATTTTTCTTTTTGCTTTTCCAGTTGAGTGTTTTTTGCTTCTTTGTATTTCAAATCTTTGACTTGATTCTTGCGATCCTCTCCTGTGCTGTTGGATCTCTGTATATTATTCTTTACTTCAGCCAGTGTATGTTTAATTTCTAGTTGGTCCTTTTACTTATCCTCCAGGGTCTCTCTAAATTTATGGCATTTTCTAGAAAAATCTTGAAAAACCTCATAATCGTGATTTTGAATTCTATATCCAGTCATTTGCTTTCCTCCATTTTTTCATTTGTGACCTGTTTCTTTGTCTCCACATTTTTGGCTGCTTCCCTGTGTTGGTAGTGTGGCTTTATGTGCTAGGTGTCCTACAGAGCCCAGTGGTTCAGCCTTCCCAATTATCTGAGGTGGACACTCTTGGTGCACCTCTTTGTGGGCTGTGTGCACAGTCTTATTGTAGTTAAGCTTTGGTCATTGTGGGTATCACTGGGAAGAATTGACTTCCAGGCCAATTGGCTGTAAGGATCAGCTGTGTCTGCAATGGAGAATTTCTGTGCTGGAGAGACCCTTATAAGACAAGACTCGCTTCATTGGGGCTTTGGTGCTCACTGAGTCTACCCACTGAGTGTGTCCCTTATGGATCTGAGGAGTTTTCATCTGGATGGTCCTACTCTGACCCCTGGGTACAGTGGCTCTTGGATCTCCAAGGAGGTGCTAATTTAGTCTCTGCCTGAGGCCACCAGCAGGAGTTACAGAGAGATCTGCAGATTCCTCTTCTTTGTTTGGGTTTTGGAGGTGCCCAGATGAGGGCCAACTGTGAAGCAATGCAAGCTGCTACAGAGCCTGGATCCTTCTTTTGGATTTTCTGGGTCTCATTGATTCAGCTACAGTTTGTTACGTAAGTTTAAAATTCAAAGGTCCATGCCATTCATATGCAAAAGCCTCTGCGCTCATCTTGGATAGGGTGAAGTTTCATGGTGAGCAATCAGCAATGGCTTCATGGGGCAGAATCTCGGGGTGGAGCAAACAGTGATGATTTCCTGTCAGCCCTGCCCTAAGAGACCCCTGATTCTCAGTGGTAATTATTGCAAGCACCTCTGAGAGGAAACCACCCTTGAGTTTTGCCCGCTGCCCCACAGTCTAGTTTCTCCCCGTATGAATCTGGGTCTCCAGAGTCTCACCCAATACTGGAGTTCAGAGCAGTCAGGAGCTTGTGTCTCCCTCCCAGCCACATACTCAGTTGCCACCCCTCTTCGCACACGCACCTCCATACCTCTGCCGTCCGCAGCTCCTCTGAGTCTCAGTGTGCTTTTCTCTTTCCTTCTAGTTGTAGAATTTCCATTCAGCCAGCCTTCCTGTGGTTCTGGATGATGTCTATTTTGTCTTTTAAGTGTAGGTTTGAAATTGTTGTGCGAGGCAGCAGTTTAGGTGTTCACCTATGCTACCATCTTGGTTTCTCGCCACACTTGCTTCTTAAAAGCTTTGGCAAGAAGTGACTTCTGATCATTTCATTGGTAAGAAATAGTCCTAAAGCCACACCTAAACAGAAGAGCAATATGAAAATGGAACCACTGGCTGGACAGCCATTTCCAAGTGACAACTCTAAACTATGAAAAAGAAAGGAGGACCTTTAGCCAACAGCTGGCCATCTGTAACTCACCCAATTTACTATGTTTCTGCCAATGGAAGTGGATCAGGGGAGAGAATGGAAGAGGGAAAAAAAAGACTTAAACTTAATCTGTATTATTTTTCAGGCAAATGATGTAAATAAAATACGGTAGTTCATTATTAGTTCTGTAAACACGTGAGTGTGGTTACAATATTCATGATAACTTTTCTCAATTTTAAAATTTTCTTTTAAGGGAAAATGCATGCTCTATAACTGCTAATCTCATTACTTAGGACCATCACTATCATTCTATCTTTGGATTCAATTCAATGGCACCAAATCATAGAAGACATTTCCTCTAATGAGGTTATTCTGGAAGATTCTGACAGGTAGCACAGTGAGATAAATGGTTAAAATTTGAAGTCAGATTTGGGTTTGAATCCTGGATTTGCTACTGCACCATGTGACCTTACACACATTATTTGACCTCCCGCGCCAACAGGAATCTTACTTACCTCATAAACTGTTGGGAGGACTCAATGAGATATTTTACATAAACTGCCTGCCACAGTGTAGAGGCACTTCTTTGTGGGCTGTGGGCACAGCCTTGTTGTAGTTAAGTCTTGTATAAAATGTCAATCCCTTCTTTTTTATTTTGTCTAGTAATTATTGTTCCCAAAGAGAGTAGCAGTAAAGGGTGATAATAACAATTCTTAATTTCTTTTTATATACCACAGTGCTGGGGGGATAGCTCATTTTCACAAACTGTTCCTGTTAAATTGCTTATGTTTTGCCACTTTTGAAAATCCAATTTTCTGAATATTTGTGTTGTCTGGTTTA
This sequence comes from Lasiurus borealis, assembly GCA_004026805.1. NCBI lineage: Eukaryota > Metazoa > Chordata > Mammalia > Chiroptera > Vespertilionidae > Lasiurus > Lasiurus borealis. The sequence continues at coordinate 24,820 of PVJN01024807.1, forward strand.
ATTTCTCTTGAATATTCTTCATGTAGATTGTCTTCATCCTTTATATTTTTATTTCACATTATTGAGTTGTCCTCAGTTGTGTGGTCTGATGTCTCCTTTGCTGGTCAAGATTATGGCTTTATAATGTTGCTCTTGACATATTTTTTAAATGGCTTAAAATTGTCCTGTGTCCCATGGCCCAGTGTTCCTCTTTTGCATGTCTCTGTTCACCAGCCTGGCAAACACTTCAGTGCCTGCCAAGGCAAAAAGTATATATATCCTGAAAGTTTTTAGACTCTAATTATTTAAAGGTCATGTGCATCACTCAGCCCAGGTAAGCTCTGACTTTTACAATGGACTTCCCAGCAACCGAGCAATCACTTGGGAAAACAAGAACTTGCACAGTAAGGTCTACCCAGAAAGCTATCCCAACTTCCTTTGAGTCATTTAAGTGATCCTTTAGAAGCAAAGGCAGAAATAGCTTTCTGTAACCCATAGCATGAGGATCTGTGCCCATAATCACAGGAGACTCACTGAATAAGGCAGCCCAGTGGAAGATTCTGCACAGAAAACACAAGGAAGAGATGGAACACTTACCGTCCCAACTCTCATCTCTTTTTCTCTCACCTTCAAAAGCCTTTAAATGCATTTATTTCACTCCTTCTTTCATTAGGTTTCAATCATATGCCAGGCTTCAGGCATATTAGAAAATTAATAAACTCTGATCTGTGTCCTAGAGAAACTCAGTGAACTGGAAAGATAAACATAATGTTTTTACCGTCAGGTATGCTTAAAGAGATGTGGTGGCAGAAGGTGGAAAGGTAGCAGAGGGCAGCACAAAGGAGATGACAATGGCAGTGAGCTTCAAGAAATGGGCAAACCTGGAGGCCAGGATGATCATCAAAGACAAAGAAATGTAGGAACAAATTCATCACATATTCAGAGATAATGAGGGGTCTGCTGTGAACAGAGACAAGAATTGGTTCATGAGGTTGAAGAAAGAGGAATCGAGAAAAAGGTAAGAAGGTGATCCTGGAAAGTTCAGGTTTGGCCAGTTCTTTAAAATATGATTTGCCCACTAAGGGATATGGAATGCAGAGATGGTAAGAGACTGTGGTTTGTATTCTCATGGCTCTCCTTAGCTGTGTGAACTTGGACTTGCTATCTCTGAACTTGATATCTTAATCTTAATTTCTTTACTTATTAAAGGAGGATGAGACTCGGGATGGAGTTAGAAATGAAAGACAATAAGATTATACTAACTATAGCTATTATTTATTGAGAATGTACTATGTACAACTATTGTGCTTTACATGGAGTACCATTCAATTATCAGATAGAAATGCTATATCTTAGATATTATGATAATTCATATTTTACCTCTGAGAAAACTGAGATGAAATAATTTTTTAGTAAGTTGCATGATTTTAAGAGGGATCTAAAACACAACTCAAGAAAAATTGTTTAAAAAAAATACATTTTGGGAGAAAGTTCCAAGAGCTTAAAAGGCCATTAATAAATGGACTCCTAATAAAGAGATGCTTGCACAGAGGATAATTTTGTCGTAATGGATTACTCAGACAATTATATGCTAAGTCATAAAACCCAGCACTACTTTTACTGCCCACTTTTTAAATATATTAAATACATTAACTTAATTAGTCTAGTCATCCTCACTCCATTTTTCTAAATGTTGGTTCTACTTTTCATGAGGAAATATTACACTGGAGTATCCTAAAGTTGAACTCCTCTATCACATCAGTGGGAGCTTTAATTTGACTTTATAATTGAAGTTAAAAGGACTAATATGAAATTTTAAAGGATAAACATAGTCATAAGTGCTTTTTTAAAATATAGTTATCTATAGTTTTATTTTAAACTTTGATATTTCGAAGTCCTTGATGTGTTGACAGAGTGTCTGTAAACTCAGTCCATGCCACAAGTATCAGATACATAAAATAAAAACTATATCAGAAGAAACATAAGGTGTCTGTGGAATGAAACAAATTTCCCAGCCTCAACTTCATATGAATACCATGAAGAAAAATGAATTTTAGTGGTAGTTTCATTTAAATGACTGTTACTACAAATAAGCAAGCCTACACCAAAGAAAAATATGAGTCCATTCTCCAAATCAGGAGAAATTTCTCCAAAAAAAATGTAAAATTAAAACAAAACCACCTCAGGAAAAAAATTAAGATGTCTGTGAAATAAGGCAAATTTTTCAGCCTCAAGTTCATATTGATGGTATGAATGAAAAATACATTTTATTTATTTTTTATTTTTTGTAGTTGTTAACCCTCACCCAGGAATATGATTTTTAGGAAGATTGGAAGAGAGAGGGAAAGACAGAGAGAAACACTGATGTGAGAGAAAAACATCAACTGGTTGCCTCCTGCACGAGCCCTGGCCAGGGCTCTGGGGAGGAGAGCCTGCCACCAAGGTACATGCCCTTGACTGGAATCAAATCTGGGCAATTTGGTCCACAGGCTGACACTCTACCCACTGAGCCAAACTGGGTAGGGCTGAAAAATACATTTTAGTTATAATTTAAGTGACTGTTAGTATAAGCAATCCAAAGAAAAAATATACAAGTGAGTCCTCAAAAAGCAGGAGAACATGGGCAAAGAAAGAGTTCTAAACTTTAGCAAGCAGCCGCTTTGTTCCAGGCACAATTTATCAGCATTTTTTCTGTGTGTGTTTTTATCTTCATCTGAGGATATGTTTATTGATTTTAGAGAGAGAGGAAGAGGAAGAGAGAAACATTGATTAGTTGCCTCCCATTCGTGCCCAACTAGGGACTGACCTGCATCTTGGCTATGTGCCCTGTCTGGGAACTAAACTCGCAATTTTTTGGTGTATGGGAAGATGCTCCAATATCAGCATTTTAAAAAAATATTTTTTTATTGATTTCAAAGATGAAGAGAGAATCATCAATGATGAGAGGGAATCATTGATTGGCTGCCTCCTTCATGTCCCCCGACTGGGGATCAAGCCCACAACCTGGGCATTTGCCCTTGACTGGAATTGAACCCAGGATCCTTCAGTCTGAAAGCCAATACTCTATCCACTGAGCCAAACCAGCTAGGGCCCAATATCAGCATTTTTAACTGGACTCTCCAAAGGTGTATCTCATGGCACATCTCACTGAAGTACAAAAATCTGGCTTTGCTCCTGAAAATTGCTAACATTTACACCAAAGCATCATCTAATGTACAATTTTCTTTAATGTGAGCTGAATACATCCACTCATTCAATTAACTATGGTTAAAAAAAAAAAAGACAACATATACTTTTACCCAGAGAAGCAAATGGGAAGATCAAAAATGTTTAAGTTATTTGAACCATTATTCCCCACATAACAAATTCAGCTAATCTGCTTTTTTCTGTAAGAAATTTGAGTAGTTTGGGATAATTCGCGCATGAGTTCTTCCACATTGCATGCCACCCTGCATGTCTCCCTTTAATATCTATGAAGTGATTACAATTTTAAATGGCAAAAAATTGGAGAAATCATATGACTTGGTTGCTCTGGATAAAACATTTTTCTCCATTTATAAGAATGATAGCAATAAATATGTCCTTCATAAGGCAGCAGTGTATTGAGAAATATTTTGCTTCTAACTTTTTAAATGAGGCCAAGAAAAGTTTATATATAAACTTGAGGCAGGTGTCAAAGATTTACAGAATGTATCAGGAAGTTTAGACATAATGTTTTTCTCAGCTGAAGTTTGGCTTTGTGAATATGGATTAGCAACCTAAATCAATGGATTTGTGCTGTAAAAAAAATTGTATTTGATCCATTCTATCAAATTTATTAAGAAAAATTAGATTCAATATGTAAACCCACATGTTCTTCATAAAAGTTCTAATTTTGAAAATGATTAGCACAGTTTGACAATGTATCGGTGACAAAATAACATGATTCATGGATTTAGCAACATTAAATAAGATTAAATACTCTAATAATGAAATGCTCAGCATGTATTTCAAGTACTGTATTAGACAAGCAATCTTCAGCCTCTATATTTCTATATAAAAATCATCCCCACTCTAGGCAATGGGAATGCCTTCAATAAGTACAGACACAGTTCCAGAGATTTAGAAATAAAGAAAATATCACATGGGCCATTGTAGTTATTAATTGTAGGAACTAAATTTAAAAACACTCAGAGAAGCCAGAATGCATAGCAGTGGACATTTTCAGCAATGATTAGGAATGATTTTAATGTATGATTTAATGTATTTTACATGAATTTTATAAAATATATAGATACTAGAATTATTAATATTTATATGATAATCTGTAGTTCTCATAATTTTTCATAATTAATTCATTCACCCTCACAGCCACTCCATGGAATAGATGTTATCATCCCAGTTTTTCAGGTTAACAGCATAATGAGAAAGTTGTGGGATTGGAACTCACACACACATCCTCCACTTCTCATTCCCAAGCCCAGTTTTTCTCCACTGAATTATTCTGATTCTCTACTGATATGATATGCCCCAGATGTACTTGTGGATGAAAATATCTGCATATGATTTAGATTCCAAAATCACTGGGGACAGTATGGAGGGATCTGGGGAGTATTATGCTAAGTGAAATAAGCCAGTCAAAGAACAAGTATCACATCATCTCATATGTGGAATCTCACGAACAAAATAAACTGATGAACAAAATAGGTCCAGAGACATTCTAGTAGAAACATGGAACAGACTCAAATCTCAGAGGGAAGGTAGGGGTGGGTGGGTGGGCAGGAAGAGATCAACCAAAGAACTTGTATGCATATATGCTTAACCCATGGACACAGACAATAGCGTGGTGAAGGCCTGGGGCAAGAGACGGGGTCACTGGGGGGAAATGAAGGATATTTGTAATAATTTCAACAATAAAGATTTAAATAAAAATACATAAGTATAAAAATAAAATGAAACAAAAGCCTGTGCAGTGAAAACAGGACAATAAAGATGTTTCATCATTGTGATATGGAGAATCTACCTTAATGTGTCCAGGGGTAAATGGCATTAAAGACATTATTTTTAGAGAGTGAACATGTGTGAATTTTATAACCCACCCAGAGACACTAGCATATAAGGTGTTATTGTTTCTTCACCTGACAAAGTAGTCAGTCAGAGAAGTGTAGTATAAGAGAATTTAACCAGATAATATCCCACGTGCCCTAATAATAGTTAGAGCCTCAAATTGTTTCCTTTTATTTATTGAACAAATATGTATGGAGTGCCTACTCTTTTTCAAATATGGTACTTGATTTTAAGGGAGAGTGATAAACAAAGAAAGTATGGCCTCATCTTCAGGAATTAATCCAATATGGACAATTTATAGAGGAAAAGGGCTGATTTCTGTGAAAGAATCTAACAAGAAGTACCTAATATAAATTGGAGGGTCAGTAAAAGCTCATTTGAGAAAGTGATATTTAAGCTGAAATTTAAAAAATAGTTATCAATTGCTTTTCTCCTCTATTGTCTTTTAAAATTACATCTTTTATTTATTAATGTTGATTATTCATTAATAATAAATTGTTGCAGACCTGTCAGTTCCTCTCTGTTGCAGGAGTCCACTTGGTCTTGGAGTTGTTTTCTGAAAGTATATAAACATATTCTTGACCAAGAGTTAATAAAGGAGTCTTTTCTATAAAATTGACTTGGGGTTCTTTTTATTTTTGCCTACCCGCTTTTCCTTTGGCTTATTTTGACACCATATGTGTTTTTCATGGGTGTCTTGCTGTTAGCATTATAAATGGAAGTTAATTTTCTAAAGTGAAAATTTTCTAAATGTAATTTACTTACCAGATATTTTCCTTACATGCTATTATTCTATCCCCCCCCCCCTTTTTTTTGATTGATGGAGAATTTGGTAAAATTTTTTAATGCAATCTTGATAACTTTAAATTTTAACTTTTTGCACACAAATATGCCTGTTTTCTGTTCATTACATATTAAGCAATTTTACCATGAGATGAGCTATCAATAGAAATTTTAATTAATACTTTAGAAACAGCTTTTTGTCCAGTAACTTAAATTTTCTTGGGTGTTCACTTATTTCAGTTCGCCAATTAAAATTAATCTGAAAGCTTGATAACTCTTTTACTTCGAATTTAATACTCTACCAATAATCTTAGATTACCCTGTATATATTAGTGGAGAGGTTTATTTGCATTGAGTTGGCATTGAGCATTCCTAGTGCTGGGCTGAATTTAAATATAGGGCAGTTGCTGTTGGCATGTTTCTGTCTGTTACCTGGATTCTGATCTGAGGAGAAACAGTCCAGAGATGGAAGATGCTGATGATGCCTTGCCATGTGAGCAGTTAGCAGCTGAGCATCGCTACAGGATGCCCAGGACCAAACCAGAGAGAGTCGGACTGGCATCGCCACCATCTGTCCTGTATCCAGATACCATTGATGACATGTACACATAAGAAACTGTCTGACATTGAAACTGGGACTCAAAACTATCATACATTGAAATTGGGACTCAATCATTTTTCTTTTGCTCTGGTGGGTTTATTTCTAGCCTACAGGGGCAAGATGTTTTTAAAGACAAGAATCAGGGGGTGAGGGGGAAGCAGATGCAGAGGCAAAGAAGCAATGAACAAACTGTGGTGCTACAGTGGGAAGGCAGGGGAAGTTGGGGAGGAGGGGCCTATAGGAGATCAACCAAAAGATTTGTGTGCATGTGTGTGTAGGCATAGCCAGTGGATACAGGGCAATGGGGGAAAGCCGGAGGAGGGGTGAAGGGGGGGCGGATGAGGGCATATACTGGGGGGTGGGGAGGGCAATAGGGGAAAATAATAATTAATTAATTAATTAATTAAAATAATAATTAATTAATTTTAAAAAATAATAAATTGGAATGGATTTTAAAGTATTGAAGAGAAGCTTCTAGCTGTATGATGATTAATGATACAGGATTAGAAGGTAAATTACCTTGACTGCTCTGTCAGTTTAATATTGCTATAATCATATCATATAAAAACAACCCCAAGTTCTCCGTGGCATGTAGCAGCAAGAATTGATAGTTCTGGATCTGCAGGTTGGCTGGGGTTCAGGTGATTCATGGCTGAGGGACCTGTTTCAGCTGCAGTGGCCAGAAAGGCTCCATTTCTCGCTGCTGGTCTGGGAGACAGAAGGTGGCTGTGGTTCACGTCTCATCCGTGAACCAGTGGCTAGTGGGGCTATGTGGCTCTATCTTGTGGTTTTGAATATCTGGATGATAAGCATGAAATTCACCAAAAGGAAATGTAAAAGAGGAAAGAAAAATCGCTGTCTTGTCTGTACTATAAATTCATTCATTTTCCTCTTGCTGTTTAAATTTCATATTTGAGAAATCCTACCTTGGCCAAGTAGCTTAGTTAGTTAGAACATCATCCGGGTACACCAAGCTGCAGATTCAATCTCTGGTCAGGGCACATACAAAAAGCAACCAATGAATGCATATATAAGTAGAACAATAAGTTGATGTTTCTCTGTTTCTCCCTCTCAAAATCAATCAATAAATATAAAAAA